>CAWUFW010018635.1:0-214199 GCA_963921515.1 Calotriton arnoldi | reverse complement strand
ACTAATACAGACATTCACACAGTTTAGTCACTAACCCATGTGGAGAAGTGTGGCTCACTGGTTAGAGCGGCAGACCCTGATGCAGAGATCTGGCCCGGGACCAGCGTTCAATTCCCGCCTCGGCGGGTCTTGGGCTCAATTTCCTCGGACCTGATAATTCTCGCCTCGGTGCCTATTCTAATCATGGGTCCCACTCTGCAACTCTGGGCAATAGCTTGCTTAATCTCCACAACGGCCCCAACAGCGCTGGGATGCCTGGCTTCACCCTGGGGGTGCCCAGGAGTGGACATTTCACAGGGAAAAGCCAGGAAGGGTTCCACAGCGGTATGCGTACAGCGCCTGGACACCCCTTTGGGGGTATGGGTGCGCTTTACAAGTACAAATTTCATTTCATTTCATTCAGTAAGACAAATTTAATCACTCACTTATACAGTGTCACTCACCTACTAAATCCTCCATCCAGACACTTATACACCCACTCATTCTTCCATACACCTTGGAATATATATAAAACATATTAAAAAAATTACAGAAACACACAGTCACTGGATGATGTCGTCAGTGATGTCATCAGTGATGTCATTTGAGATGACATCAGTGATGTCATCAGTGATGTCACTGACCATGTCATGAATGATGTAATATGTGACGTCATCAGCAGTGCATTTATTTATTTATTCACTTATAGAGCGTGTGAATCACCCCATAAGGGTATCTCAGCGCTGAGGGCACATAAGCGAACCTAAGGGGACTAAGTTAGAAGAGTGAAGATTTCAATAATTTCCTGAATGCCAGGTAATCTGAACATTGTCGTAAATGAATGGGGAGACTGTTCCAAAGGCGTGGGGCCAGATGGTAGAAGGCCTTGCCACCTTGTCGCATTTTATTAAAGCGTGGGACTATAATCAGGGCTTTATCACCCGAACTGAGAGATCTGGAGGGCACGTAATTAATGAATTTTTCATTAAGGTAACTAGGGGCCAATCTGTAGAAGGCTTTATAAGCGATACAACATATTTTGAAATGGATCCTTTTCCGAATGGGCAACCAATGAAGCTTCTGCAGCAGCGGAGAGGAAGCTGTTCTTGGAGGGGCATTAGTTACCAGACGAGCCGCGGTGTTCTGGACCACCTGTAGTCTATTAATGTCTCTCTCATAGGCAGAGATCAGCAGCGCGTTACAGTAATCTAAGCGGCTAAGAATCAACGCCTGAATCAAGGTTTTTCTCGAAGATAGTGGTAGAAAAGGGAAGGCTCTTCTGAGCATGCTCAGATTATGAAAGCAGGCTCCAATAGTAGAGGAAACATGATCTCTCAGGGTAAGTTTTTGATCCAATCGGACTCCCAGGTTGTTCACCACTTGTTTAGGACAAGGGGCGGGACCCAGTTCCTCTGGCCACCAGCTAGGCGACCATTTCACAGAGGCCTCACCAAATATCATAATCTCCGACTTGGTAGCGTTCAACTGGAGAAGATTCGATTTCATCCATTCCGCTATGGATTTCATGCCTTCACCAAAGGTGGTTTGAATATTGGGGTTAGATTTGTCAAGCGAGAGGAGTAATTGGGTGTCATCAGCATAGGATATGGGGATGAAACCCAAATTTCTCAACAATCTCGCCAAGGGAGCCACATAAATGTTAAACAAAGTAGGGCTCAAACATGAGCCCTATGGTACTCCCTTGGTAACCTTGGTGGTCTTAGAATGGTAAGGCCCTAGGTTAATGGTCTGAGTTCTGTCAGACAGAAAGTTAGTTAACCATTTAAGAGCTGTTCCTGTGATGCCTATATCCCTCAGTCTACTGAGTAAAATTTGGTGGGATATGGTATCGAATGCAGCGGATAGGTCGAGCAGCACCAAAAGTACCGCCTGACCTTTGTCCAATAGCATCCTAATGTTGTCCGTTACTCCCACCAGGGTTGACTTGGTGCTATATCTGGGACGAAACCCTGATTGTGAGGAATCTAAGCTATTAGTGGATTCAACAAAGTTAGAAAGGTGAGTGTTGATGTGTTTCTCTAAAATTTTGGTGTGCAGAGGAAGGAGTGAAATGGGACGGTAGTTGGTTACGTCTTCAGATGAAATTTTGAGGGTTTTTTTAATCGGCAGAATTTGAGCAGCCTTCCAATCAGGAGGGAGGACACCTTCCTTCAGAGAACTGTTAAGAATGTTACAAATAGGATCCACAAGCTGTCTGGCCAGAGTGGAAATTATTTTGGCAGGTATCAGATCCAACGGGGAAACTGATTTAGCACCTTTTAGGAGGGCTTCAGTACCATCTATTGTGAGTAGTGGAAAGTTTCCTAATGAGTTGATTACCGGTGGGACATGTTTGGGTTCAGTTCCTGAACTAGGTTGGGAGTTCAAGGTAGCAGTGATTTTATTATATATCATGTCTATTTTCTGAATAAAGTGACTAGCAATGTCATCGCACAGCACCTGAGAAGGTGCTGACACCGGGTCGCAGGCCAAAGGATTGGTGAAAGTTTTTAGAATCTGATAAAGGCATTTCTGAGAGCTCCCGGCTTGTTCGAGGGCGGCAGCGATATGGGTCTTCCTTGCATTTTTTAGGTTGTGGTGGTACTGATTTAGAGCCGCCTTGAATTTTTCTTTGTCTGAGATGTTATGATAGTGGCGCCAATGGCGTTCAAGTTTTTTACATATGCCCTTTTCTAGTCGCAGTGAGGTCGAATACCACGGGGCCTGGCGACGTTTTATGCTAGTGGAGCATTTTTTCTGAGGTGCTGAACTATCTAGCGTGGCAAGTAGTCTGGTATTAAAAACCGCTAGGCGTTTCTCCACATTATCTGTATTCGCATAATGAGGTGGACAGAATGCCCCTTCAAAAAGTTCTGGTGTAATTAAATTCCACTTTCTATAGCTTTTATTAAAATGGCATTTGGGAGCGGGGTGAGCCTTGTGGTTATTGATACGAAATTCGACCATCGAGTGGTCCGACCAAGTCAAAGGAGTCGTAGCCACATACGATAAGTCAGGGGAGTTAGTTAAGATGATATCCAACGTATGTCCTGCTTGGTGAGTAGCATCTTTGTTAATTGCAATAAGATTGAGTGCAGCCAGATCAGACAGAAAAGATGAGGTCTCTGGGTTGTCTAAAATTTCGCTATGTATATTAAAATCACCAAGAAGAAGGAAATTCCTAGAGGAGATGACATATGGTGCAATGAGTTCAATGATCTGTGAGGTGGCATTGGTTAGTGGTCCTGGTGGGCGATAGACTATAGCTCCTTTCCAGTTACCATTGTGGTGCAGATTCATACTGAAAACCAGAATTTCCAGCTGATCATTACAAACCTGGTCTAGTATGGTAATATTAATTGGGTTTTTATATACTATGGCAATTCCCCCCCCCTGTCCTATGAGGTCTATCTAGTTTTAATATATGGTAGCCATCAGGTAAAGCTACCGCTAGGTCAGGGTTGGAATGGGGTTTAGTCCATGTTTCCATTAGAAACCCTACTTGGGGATTGTTGGAAGAGAGCAGGTCCCATATATTAGCCGCATGTTTGGGCAGAGATCTTACATTAGCCAGAAAACAGTTCCAGTCATTATTGGTATCTGCACTTGCGGCGTGTCTGCTTTCTATAGAATGGGGAACAGAATTAATGGTCTGCTTGGGCCTAGTCATAGTTCTCATGGGGTGGGTAGGAGTGCTTTGATATTTACAGTTTATGCAAGAAAAAGGTCCCCACACTTCCGTAGGGGTGGGGCAGGCGCAGGTCAGAATAACTTTATTCATATAGGCGTTCTTAATTACCACCAGCTCCTTGCTCGTGTAAGTAAAAGAGCTTATCTCTTTATCCACCTGAGCGTGAACAAAACCATCAGGGATTCCTGCTCCTGGCGACGACCAGGCGCGGACGAGCGCAGACGGGCTTTCCTTAGGTGCGCCTTCGGCGCGCCCGCTGCGCGCGTCCGCTGCGCGTCTGACTAGGCATAGACTAAATAGATATGGCACTAGACTGCTAACCTCCCGTCGAAGTTGGGAGGAAGCAGTCGATTCTCACTTCCGGTTTCAGGCACCTCCCTCCAGACAACCGGAACACTCCGTGCTGGACCGGGGAGGCTACCGAGTGATCAACTTATCAGTGCAGGTGAGTCAGGCCAAATGTGTAAAGAAGCAATTTCAGTAAAACAGTAATTCTTAAAATACGTATAAAACAATAGAGCCCATTACCAGGCGCTCTCCAAGTGTATCGGGTAAGAAAATGTGCAAAAAAGGCAAGCGTACTTTTAAAACAGCGCGTAATGCATAGAGGAGCCCTTTACCAGGCGCTACCTTCCCGTTCTAGCGAAGATCAGCTACCTTCCCGTTCTAGCGAAGATCACCAATGTCAGCTTAAGCGCGTCCGCTGCGCGTCTAACTAGGCATAGACTAAATAGATATGGCACTAGACTGCTAACCTCCTGTCGAAGTTGGGAGGAAGCAGTCGATTCTCACTTCCGGTTTCAGGCACCTCCCTCCAGACAACCGGAACACTCCGTGCTGGACCGGGGAGGCTACCGAGTGATCAACTTATCAGTGCAGGTGAGTCAGGCCAAATGTGTAAAGAAGCAATTTCAGTAAAACAGTAATTCTTAAAATACGTATAAAACAATAGAGCCCATTACCAGGCGCTCTCCAAGTGTATCGGGTAAGAAAATGTGCAAAAAAGGCAAGCGTACTTTTAAAACAGCGCGTAATGCAGAGAGGAGCCCTTTACCAGGCGCTACCTTCCCGTTCTAGCGAAGATCACCAATGTCAGCATTGCGGGGGCGCGAGTTATAGTTAGCTGAACTAACAATAACAGTGGAATTTCTATGGTTTTGTACGAGTGAAATGTCCAGCTAACCATAACGTCCCTGAAACCTATGGCTTTTTCAGTGAATATATATATATATTATCTACTGGCGGTCGCCAGTAGATAGTTATAGTTAGGACCTATTTTCCATAGGAAATCCGCAACATTCTATTTGAAATAACGTTGGCGCCGGTTGACGAATCTTCGTGAAAGTTTCCAACTTGTTGGGGCGCTCCGGTCCGCTCCTATCCTGAAAGTCTCGGGGTGATTCGTCAAGCGGGGGCCGAGAAAAAAGGGGGGTCCCAAAACGCGTTTTCCCCATTCATTTTTCCATAGGAACCTTTAGTCGCAGCTACAGCCCGAACTGCTGAACGGAATTACACCAAATTTGGCAAAGAGGTAGCCCTTGGTTCAGTGTCGTGCCTTTTGCTTAAATGGTGTAAATCCGTTCAGTAGTTCCTGAGAAAATCAAAAGTAAAGTCACATATATATCTATGGCCGAGTAGGGTCCGCGTACCCTCCCGATCACGAGCTGCATGCTAATTGGCTGTGAAGTGGCTGTCAACACTCCAAATCAGGAAGTGTTGGCAGCCATTTTGTCCCTTGGTAGAACCGAGGGACAGAAACAAGTGCGCAAAGCGCAAAAAGGGGACAGGGTAGAAACACCCTGACCCCCTAGGTCTGCTCAGGGGGTCCCACAAGGACCCCCTGGGCAGAAAAAAGCATTTTTTTTTTTTAAACGGCGGGATGTGCTTAGGGTGCGCGGATCCTGCCGATAAAAAAAGAAAATCGAAGCGCGGTCTCCCGCGCTTTGATGCTAATTTGCCCCCGGGTGGCCCAAGTCCCGGGGGCATGCGGGGGTGGGTTTAGCTTTTATGGGGGGGCCTCTAAGGCCCCCCAAGCCCCGGGGACCGCCACCCCCCGGGGCTTTAAATAAAAAATGGTGCGGGAGGGCTCTAAGCCCTTCCGCAGCCCCGGGGACCACCACCCCCCGGGGCGTCTTTTTTTTACATTTTTATGACCCACGCCCTGGGGACCGCCACCTCCCCGGGGCACTAACAAATTTAAAATGGGGGTCCGTTTTGGACCCCCGAAGCCCCGGGGACCACCACCTCCCCGGGGCTGTGCAATTCAAGGGAGGGGGGCCACGCGGCCCCCCTCCTGGAGCCTGTGATGGCCCTGGGGACCGCCACCCCCCAGGGCCAGCTCCTGCAGTGTCCCGGGGTGCCTACCCCCGGGACACTGTAGTTTGCTATGACAGGACGGGAGCCTCGCGGCTCCCGTCCTGCCATAGCAAATTGCTTTGGTTTTTGGAAGAGAGAGCAGGAAACCTGCTCTCTCTTCCAAAAACCAAAGATGATTGCTTTTCCACACGGGGAGCTGCATCTTAGCAGCTCCCCATGTGGAAAAGCAATGCCGGCTCCCAGGGATGCGGGGAGCCGGCGGTACCATGGGGGGTATTGGGGACCCCCCCACAGTCCCCAACGGAGAGGGCCAGCCCCGGGGGATGGGGTCCCCGGGGCAAGTAGTGGCCCGGGAGGGGGGCCACGCGGCCCCCCTCCCCCCCCCAAAAAAATTAAAAAAAAAAAATAAAAAATAAAGGCCTGCCCCGGGGGATGGGGTCCCCGGGGCAAAAGGAGGCCTGAGGAGGGGGGCCACGCAGCCCCCCTCCATGAAAATTTAAAAAAAAATAAGGTGGCAATGACCCGGGGGATGGGGTCCCCGGGTCGAAATTGGCCACGGGAGGGGGGCCCACGCGGTCCCCTTCCCGTACCTTTTTAAAAAAATAAAAATAAAAGGGGGTCAGGCCCTGGGGGATGGGGTCCCCAGGGCCCAAAATAATTACAAAGAAGGGGGGCCACACAGCCCCCTTTTTAAAAAAAAATTCCCCCCCAAAAAATCCGGCATCGCGCCGGAGGCCACGCCCCCTCCTTCTCAGCACTCTGCAAACGCGCCCCCTGGCGCGTTTGCAGAGGGGGAACGAATTCCCCTTGAATACTGGGGGTCCCTGGGGGCCAACTAGCCCACCAGGAACCTCCAGTATGCGCCAGGGGGCTGCGTTGCAGAGAGGTGTTCTGAGGCCACGCCCCTTTTTACACCTCTCTGCAACGCAGCTCTGTGGCGCTTAATGGAGGTAGCTGGTGGGCTAGTTGCACCCCAGGGACCCTCAGGATTCAAGGGGAGTTAATCCCCCGACTTAAAACGCGCCACGGGGCGTGTTTGCACAGTGGTGAAGGGAGGGCGGGGCCTGAGGTGACATGTGTGCAAACAGGCCCCGTGGCACGTTTTAAGATGGGGAATTAAATCCCCTTCAATCCTGAGGGTCCCTGGGGCCAACTAGCCCACCAGGTACCTCCAGTAAGCGCCACGGAGCTGCGTTGCAGAGTGTTGTAAAAAGGGGCGTGGCCTCTGAACACCTCTCTGCAATGCGGCTCTCTGGCACATACTGGAGGTATCTGGTGGGCTAGTTGGCCCCTAGGGACCCTCGGGATTGAGGAGGAATTAATTCTCCAACTTAAAACGCGCCACAGGGCGTGTTTGCAGACATGTCACCTCAGGCCCCACCCCCTTCCTTCACCATTGTGCAAATATTCCTCTAAAATCAGCCGAACTACAAATTGCGATTTACTCACCTGTTATCAGGAGAGACCTCAGTGCTGCATCTTTGAGCCCAGTATTGATCCTGAAAAGTAATTTTAACCGTATTTACCAGTAACTTGAATTTCCTTCCATAGGATATCATTGCCTGCTTTTTGCTGAAAAAGTTTCTAAGTGTCGATTTTTGAAACATACAAATATTCCTCTAAAATCAGCAGAACTACGAATTCCGATTTACTCACCTGTTTTCATGAGAGACCTCAGTGCTGCATCTTTGAGCCCTGTACTGATCCTGAAAAGTAATTTTAACCGTACTTACCAGTACCTTGAATTTCCTTCCATAGGCTAACATTGACTGGTTTCACTTGGAAATTCTTCTGTGTGTGGAGTTTTGGAACTTTATAATATTCCTCTAAAATCAGCCGAAATATGAATTCCGATTTACTCACCTGTTATCAGGAGAGACCTCAGTGCTGAATCTTTGAGCCCAGTACTGATCCTGAAAAGTAATTTTAACCGTACTTACCAGTAACTTGTATTTCCTTCCATAGGAATCCATTGTCTGGTTTTCAGCAGAAAAGTTTCAAAGTGTCGATTTTCACAAACTACAAATATTCCTTAAAAATCGCCTGTATGACTTAAACGCATTCTTTCAACTGTTTACAGGAGATGCACCAGTGCTGGATCCAAGATCCACCACTGAGTAAGAAAAAGTAACGATAACACTACTTACCTGCTAAGTGAATTTCCTCCCATAGAATAACATTGGTGATTCTATGTGAAAAAGTTTCTAAGTGTCAACTTTTAAAATACAATAATATTCCTTAAAAATCACTACTGTAACCAAAACGCTTTTACTCAACTGTTTACAGGAGATGTCCCAGGACTGAATCTAGGATCCAGTCCTGTGGTTAGAAAAGTAATCCATAAAGTAACTAATTGCATTTAACTTGAAATTCACATTGAGCTCAATGTTGCATTGTGTTTGAAATTGTGTTGCCCATTGCAACAACTGTAACTACTGTACTTAAAAGTCTATTGCCTATTTGCAAAGTATTTAAACTAAAGTAATTCATTCTGAGAAAGTATATTTTGTGATGTAATGTATAATGTAATTACAATGTATTTAAAAAATAAAATATCTAAAAATAAATAGTTTAAAAAATGTAGTAAATCAGTATCAAAAAAATAAATATAACAATTAATACATTTAAAAATTGTCATTTACAAAACCTTTGAAATTCACTGAAAAAAACCATAGGTTTCAGACATGTTATAGTTAGGAATTAGCATTTAAAAAACCTTTGAAATTCACTGAAAAAACCATAGGTTTCAGGCACGTTATAGTTAGAAATTAGCATTTAAAAAACCTTACAAATTCACTGAAAAAACCATAGGTTTTAGGGACAGTTATAGTTAGTTGGACATTTCACTCGTACAAAACGCGTGAAATTCCCCCGTTATAGTTAGTTCAGGTAACTATAACTCGCGCCCCCGCAATGCACTGCTGATGACGTCACATATTACATCACTCATGACATGGTCAGTGACATCACCATACCCTTGAGGAGTGGTCCCAGAGACATAGTCATCACAAGCAACTGTTGTTTGAGATTTATCATCAGTAAACTGTGTTCTCTTCATTTCTTTTTGGGACCCCTTTAAAGGGCTGAATCTCTCCTTCTTTTATGTATGATTGAGGTTAGTATGAGAGGTGTTTGACTGGTAAGAATGTATGTTTGTAAATATTCTGTTGTGGGTAATGCATATGTTTCTCTTTAAGAAATTAATACTGTACTAGTTAAGAATTTAATTAATTATATGTACAGAGAATGACATATGTAGATATGTATGTATTTTTTTAGTAAATGTACACAAAAAAGAAAGAAAAATAATAAATATCCCAAAAAATGTTTTTTATACTTATGAAATAATAATTGTCAGAGATGAAATACAATGAATAATAAAAATATCTCTGTTAGTACTGTGTTTTCAGGAGTGTTTTGTTGGTTTGTTGGCATATCAGAACCTAAGTAGGTCATATCAAAGCAATATAGGTCAGATAAGAGGTCTCGTGGTTCGTTAGCTTTTGTTTTTTCCCCCCTCTTCTTAGACCTAAAAGTATTTTAGGGGGGGCCTTTGTTTCTTCAGAATAATAGAGAGTACATTCATTAGTGCAGCGAAACTGGGCCTGGGAGATATACAAACTAAAGATAGATTGAGGCAGTTTTCTGCTGAGGCAAGTGGTATGGGGCAGAAGCTCAGCTTCAATCATAGAACAAAATGGCGGCTGCTAATAAAATGGTACCATGAATGCTAATTTAATACAGAACAAAGTATGGGCAACAGGACAATTACATTTTCAATTCTAACAGACCCTCCTTTTAGCATTCACTGCTAAATTTTATTATTGCCATCAGGTAAGGGCCTTACAATTCTAAAGATAGGAAAAATGTTCGAGCATAGGCAACATTTGATAATTTATGTGGCTACCAGCGAAAGCTAAAACTCTATGCGATATGTAATGAACACATTACAAAGCTAGACATACATCATTAATAGTCAAAAATGCCCTCGTCAAAACACATCATATCCTGGATGTCTTGCATCATCATGGCCTTATTCTTAGAATCATGTTCCAAGTGTTTGGTCCGAGGCGTCAACATTTGTACACAGCAGGCACAACAGGCAGGAAGGCAGTGTATGCACAGACAACATGTTAAAATGATACCAGCTATGGCAACCAGGAAAATGATAATCTTCCAACCCCAAGAGGCGAACAGGCCCAAAAACCACCCCGTGAGAGACCATGTGCCATTCTCCTGGTGTATGTCAGAGGCAAGCCTATGGAGCTCCTGTATAGCAGCATATACATTTGGAGCATTGTCCGGGATGTATACACAGCAGCTACTGCCAATGACCCGGCAGGCCCCACCCCAATCAGCAAGTATGATGTCTAACACCATCCGGTTTTGGAGGGTAACGAGTCTCGTAGCCTGAAGCTCGGCTGTAATATTAGCCAGAATTCCAGCCGTTACATTTATTACTCCTTCCACCACCCGAGTGAGTCTTCGAATATTGAGACTGTTGGACATTGGGCCCCAAAAGGGAACAATACCCTTCATAGCATCCGTGATCTGCTGCAATTTGGTATCTGTCTGATCTATGTCTGCAGTGTCTATGACTCGTCTAACACGTGATAGATGAACACCCCTGCGTTGTAGCCGGTGGTCCCTATGGTAGTTGGCTGGTGCTATATACACTGGGGGAAGGAGAAAAGAGAGATAACATATTCCAGACCACCCTCGGGGAAGCCAAACATAGGCCTGGGACCCACAAACAAAGTAAACGTTGTGAGGGGATAGCAGAGGTGGGCTATTTGTGGTGCTCAGTACATAGGTGTAGTTGCAATTACTCACCCCTACCCCTATTTTCCCTTTTCCCTTAACACAGAAACTTGCTGTCATATTAACCACCGGCACCGGCATTGCCACATCATGAGTAATATTGCGCATCTGAAATGATCTAAAATACTCAGTGACATTAAAATCCCAAAAATCAGACATCTCATTTTGAAGCCATGTTACATTTTGTTCTCTTTCGTAAATATTCATGCAAGCTGTCGGAGACAAGGTATCCGGTATTCCTTGTCCCCCTGGGGTAAACCCTTGATGTACATGTATATACTCTAAGACTGTTTCATAGTCAGCTAATGTCATATTCATAGTATCAGAGTGATAATGAGTGTATACCATAGTGAAGAGCTGAAACCAGCCTTCACAACTCCCGAGGTAAGAGAAAGGCATTTGCAACAATACGTCATTCTTGTGTGTCACAGAAGGGAGGAAGCCACAGATCCAGCAATTGGTAACGTTGGACGTACCATGGACCTGGTGCAACATTTGGAGGAACACATTATCCACACACGTCTTTCAGTGTTGGCCCTTGTGAGGAGCCAGGGTGACGAACATATGCTCGGGGGGAGGGGCGGTGTTGTACCAATCAAAGAGTGCACAGGATGTTTTTCTTCTAGAAACCACATTATTCCAAGTACTGCTAGTAGGGAAATCGGAACAATTATCAGGGAGAACACTTTACCCTTTTCCGACCAACTGGGCAAACCAACCCCATTCCCTTCCAAACGTGGTGCTGCAAAAGGCTGGTCCTCCTCAACAATCGGGCAGCCAAAAGGATGCATAGTGATCAGAAGAGGAAAACACAATGCAATGGTGTCAATGACAAGGAAATAGTAGGATGGGAAAACAGTTTTCCAGCGTCCGTCTGAGCCTCGCTGGCAGACTCCTATTGTTCATCTACGGTGGGGCAGCGCGATCGCAGCCCGTTGAAGAAATCCCACGTCGTCCAGGATGGGGCACCCCCCCTTCCGGGAAGACACCCTCAGCTTATCCCTTTCAGTGTCTTGGACAATGCATCAAACTCCCTTTTCCTAAGCTATCGTTGGTACCGCGGGCAGGGTACATACACCCTGTTCTTCATCCATGCAGTCCATTTCTACTAAGTTGACTTTTCCTTTCGTGCACTGTCCCTCCGTCGGGAACGCAAATTGTACCCAAACACTCCGGGCACAGAGTGATCAGTAAACAGGGGCTCAAATTCAGAGGGGCCAAGAGACTGAGGCTCAAGCACTTGTGGGCCAGGTGGAGGAGGATCCCGGATGGCCCTTACTTCTGGGGGGACCGCCTCATTCAACACCGCATCGTTCTCTTCCTATGTTTGCACCCACGTCAGTGGGGCATCTGAGAAAGGGATGAAGCGTGGCACTTTCTCTGTCTCGTGGTCACCTATGCCATCGAGCACCCACTGGTCATAGGGGAGAGGCAACGGCACCTTGCGGCAATGGCTGATGTGCAGCCATTTCTTCCGACCGGTCACTTTGACAGCACTTCTGGTGGCAAGAAGTACCTGCAGAGGCCCTTTCCAACGAGGCTCCAGGCTCCCCCATCTCTGAAAGTGCTGCACAAGAACAAAATCGCCAGGTCGGATGGTGTGTTCGGCCCCTCTGTTGGCAGTGGTAACATCTCTTGTATCTGTTGATGGATAAAACGCACATTTTTAGTCAACTCATAAAGGTAGTCCACTAACAGAGGATACTCAATATCGGAAAAATGCTTTGCTTGAGGGACGCCCCAAACATTTGCTGGGCGGCCGAACACGACCTCATATGGGGACAATCCTGTTCTAGTGTGAGCCGTAGCCCTGGTTGACAAAAGAGCTAATGGTAAAGCATCTGGCCACTTCAATCCTGTGCTTTCCTGAATTTTTGCCATTTTCAGTTTGAGAGTACCATTGTACTTCTCAACCAAGCCTGCTGATTGGGGGTGGTGTGCAGCGTGGAACTTCTGTCTAATGTGTAGCCCATCATACACCAACTGGATAACTTTTGAATTAAAGTGACTGCCATTGTCACTCCAAATCAAACGAGGCTAACTGAAGCAGGGAAAGAACTCCTTCAGGAGGGCTTTCGCCATCGCCAAAGCTGTATTCTCCTTAGTGGGGTAAGCCTCAACCCATTTACTGAATGCGCAAACAACCACCAACACATATTTCAAATTATTAACCCGCTCCATCTCGATATAGTCCATCTGAAGGACCTCAAAAGGGAAAGAAGGGGTGCGAAATTGCCAGGGGGTGTAGGAGTGCCCTTCCCAGGATTGTACATCATGCATACCATACAATACTTAACCAAATGGGCAGCTACCTTCGGGATGTTATCATTCTGCCACAAGGGGTCCAATAGCTTGCATATGCCCTTGGCGCTAATGTGAGCCGGCCCGTGCGCCATAGTGACTACAGGGAGGACGTACGCATCTGGTAACATCCACCTTTGCTTTCCTGACTTATCGGTCCAGCACCCATCTTCGTCTAAACGTGCTGTGCTTTCCTGCCATACTGCTAGCTCCTCAATCGTTGCCTCACTCTGTATTTCTTTGACACTATCCAGTGTGTCCTCAAACATAGTAACTTCGGGTACCCATCTAGCAGGGCCTGCCACAAACATTCTTTTCATTTTTGTTCGGGCTGTCTCCTTAGCTGTTAGGTCTGCAAATGCATTTCCCCTTCATTTCCCCTTCATCAGTAATTGCATTGTGGGCGCTGCACTTCACTATTGCTAACTTCTTGGGAAGTGTCAGGGCTGACAAAAGCCTGTGTATCAATGGGCCATTCTGGATCTTTCACCCGTGTGAAGTCAGGAATCCTTTCTCCTCCCAGAGCCGCCCAAAGTAACAGCGGAGCCACGGGAGAGGGCGGTCAGGTGCACAGAGAGGGAGTAGCCTTGACGGAGGTTTGTCGACAGGCGTCCCTCCTTAATCTCCCGGATGGACTCATGGGGCCCAATGATGGTCGCATTTTAAGTCTTTTTGATATTTAAACGCAGGCCAATTTGGTACTGTATGTACATTTTTGTATTTTTGATTATTGATGTGTACAGTGTGACACTAGGAGTGGGAACATCATTTCTCCTTTCTAGGTCCTGATGAAATGCCTTGGGGAAAGGCATGAAACTAGTCGACCAAAATTAGGGAAACAACAGGTATTAGTGCCTAAGGTTCTCCCACACATCCCCAGATTTTAGCATACCATTTTGGGGGTAGGAAATAAATTTGTTTTTAGACCCACTAATCTGGTATTTTTAACCATTTTTTCTTCACCTTTGCAGGAAAAAACCCCACTCCCTTTATCAAATTCATCATTCAGTGGTTAGGTGTATAGGGACACCCAATCTTTTTACTAACTAGTGCTCCCACGTATTCGTAGGTAGTAGCACGCCCTTGTTCGTAGAGGGCAAGGATGGGCCCAATGATGAAGCATGCCACCCAGGGGCAACCCGGGTGGGTTCGGGTTTTATGAAAAGAAAAAATTCTTTTCTTTTCTGTTTCTAAATTCCTGCAAGCATACGATACTTTTCCCTGTGTTGAGGGTACCTCATTTGATTACTAACTAAGTGCAGTGGAGGATAGGTCCCCTTTTTGTTGACCTCTACACTCCCCCCTTTGGTCTTGACATCTGCCCCACGACCCCGTCCACGAGAACCCCATCCTCTAGGGGCTGCAACCTTCTGCAACAACGTCGGGCACTCACTGCGCCAGTGTCCCTCCTCCTTACAATATGCACACTGGTTCAGCCCCACAGGCACGGCATTTTTGCTAGTGCGGGGCAGCTGTCGGGCCGGACCAGTGACGCGTCCTCTACCGTTCCCCCTGGACACCTGCTGCATCAACACCTTCATTTTCAACTCCTTATTTTTCTTCTCCACCTTCTCCTTCTCTTCGTTCTCTCTATGCTCATAATACTGTGCCATACTTAATATCACTGATGGGGAGAAGGTAGTCCAAGTGCTCTCCGAAGCCTGCAACCGAGTCGCGATCTCGGGAAGCAGATTCGTAACAAATCTGTTAACAAACAGTGGGACACCTCCCTCCATCGACAAGTCCTGTCCACTGAAATCCAAAAACACACCTTCAAACCTAGTAAAAAATCAGATACACTTTCATCTTTATTTTGACGACATGCTGTTAACTTGTCCCAATCTGCTTGTCTGGGCGGAATTAGAGAGTGCATGTATGTAATAATTCGACCTGGCAAAGCTAGTATCTCAGCCTTAGGCTTCTCACCAGGCTTCCTCTCTTTATCCCATGCCCTGATCTCATCCCAAGTGCCACCCAACTCCACAACATGGTCCTGCGTATGCACCTGCCGCCAAATATCAACTGGCACCAATAAACCGAAAAACATCTCAATGTCTGCCAACGTCATTACAGTCGACGACGCAGCCTCTGTTAATTCTTTATAGTATGCAGTTGGATTTTTCCTAGGGTCGGGTAACTGAGTCTTAAGAGACAAGACCTCACTCCTTTTCCAAGGAGTATAAACCCATTGTTCTTGGAAGCGGGCCTCTACTCGCTGTCTGACGACAGCATCCCTCTGGTCTCGCAGCTCCGGTATCTCAGGGTGGAAGATCGAATGTACTTCCCTCATCGGAAACTGGGACACTGTTGTCGGGCTCTTCTTGTGCAACCTGCCTCTGTATCCAATCAACGTCGCAACATTACTAAAAACGTTGTTAGGGGCCATGTCAGCAGCATACACACGGTCCCGGATGTCATAAATAATTTGGGGTGCAACACCATTAAAGCACTGTTCCCACAACCCAATCAAAGTAGCCGACATATGTTTGAGGGCATGCTGCTGTACAAACGGTTCATACTCTTTCAGCACGCTCCACACATCTTCCACACTGTAAACCGGACTCCGGGCCCACTGGGCAGCCTGATTAGCTACCATCTTTTTCTCTGCATCCCCCACATCAGACCGAATCAGCACCCGCCCTATTCGTTCCCTTGCAGTTGCCCACTCCCCGTCATCCAGTCCACGCATCGGCGTTGCAATGCTCAACAATGTCAGGGAGAGGAGATGTGGGGAGGGCAAAATAGTCGAAGAGGCAGGCACCAGAGTTACTAACGACTGTGCCGTAGGTGTAAGTGATGGAGAGAGGGAAGAAGTTGGAACAGTAGGCGTAGCAGAGAGACCTGCAGTCGCTGCAGGCGCGACAGGTGAAGCCGAAGAAGAAACAGGAGGCGCTGTAGCAGAGGCAGCCAGGTCAATAGCAGGAGAACCAGAGGCAGGGGCAGGAGAGGCAGAAGACTGGGGATGTGGGATAGCAAGATATATTCTCTGTGGAGCATATGGAGGCGGGGTCGGGTATCTAACAGATCCTCTACAAATGTATCGCCTTCTTTTCGGGCAACATAGGATTTGTCACATTGCAACCTAAACTTTCTATCAGCATACTCTATACCCTTCTCTATTTTCTCTCTATCATACGCTACTGCTTTCTGAGTTACTGTCTGCATATTTCCTCTTCGGGCCTCCTTTTCTGCTCTCATTCGTCTTTGCTTAGCTTCCTTTTGCCATACTTGGAGATAATCAAACATCGACTGCCTACTTCGTCTTGCAAACAATTTATCCTGCAGGAAATTCAATTTCTGTTCATCAAAGGTACCTGTTAGCGGCCACTGCAACTCAGCATTGTCCCTCGTATATTTGTGCCATGGTGTTCTAAACATAATAGGGCCAAGGCCGTGCTTAACATACATATCGAAGTTCGGGGTGCCTTCCGGAGGCGCAGGCTGCCTCTCTTCCAATCGAGCATCAGCAGAACAACAACGGCACCCCAAACAACACAACTTGCTCCAGCAGGGCATCTTAAAAGGAAACAAGTTCACTATTCGTGCCAGACGAATAATTCGCTAATATCTTTTGAAAGATCGGTCCTCAGACTGTGTCAAACAAAGAAAACCAAAAGTCAGTTCTCAGACTGCACCAAAGAGACAAACCAGAGTCGATACCATGAAACCAAAAAGCAGCCAAATCCCAGGTATTTTCAAAAGTAAGCCAGATCCATTACGTTGCCTGGCAGAGTGTCCGCAGACACTCTGTACCCAAATCGGTCTGCAGACCTACCAATTATTATTCAAAGGGCACCATATTCACAAGGAACGAAAGCAAACTCACCTGGTGCACACAGGTCGAACAAACTTATTCTCCACTGCCGACTCTTCGGATCAAATGGTCAGATCCAAGGGTTTCGCCTTTCAGGACCCCAGCCGGGACGACCACTCGGCGAGGCAACGCCCGATCAGACAGGCGGGGCAGCTGCGAGTACTAGGCTCTATCGTGCGGGCGAGGATGGGTCACCCGATGGAGTCCCTGTTCGGGCGCCAACTGAAGGAAGTGACCTGAGTAGAGTCACCCGGGTCACTTGTGACCACCTCTCGGCCTTCCAAACAAATGAAGAGTCGGTCAGACAGTAGAGAATATAAACCCAAATTATTTATTAGTATTGCGATGCAGCGGAGCCCAGTCTGACCAGCCTCGCGAGATGGCTGCCGAGGGGCTGACTCCCCCCAACATAACATCAGATATTATACATTTCCAATTCCCCAAGAACACGCCCAGGCTGGAAAATTCCAGTCCAGGCACTAGCGAACAAAGGAGGCACAAAAGGATGAGCTACGGTCCTGGGACCGGGTACATGCTATCTCCACTTCAAGGTTACTCTACCCGCGCCCGCCATTCTAGAAGGAGGGAATGAGCCTATCTAACAGCAAAGGTATGCCATATTAGAGAGTACATTCATTAGTGCAGCGAAACTCGGCCTTGGAGATATGCAAACTAGAGATACATCGAGGCAGTTTTCTGCTGAGGCAAGCAGTATGGGGCAGAAGCTCAGCTTCGATCATAGAACAAAATGGTGGCTGCTAATAAAATGGTGCCATGAATGCTAACTTAATACAAAACGAAGTATGGGCAACAGGGCAATTAAATTTTCCATTCTAACAATGTTTTCAATGTTTATAACTTGCGTGGTTTAGTTTTCAAGTACTTCTCATCTGAGGAAACTCTGAACATAGTTTAAAAAGAAAAAGGACATGTCAGAATGTAAAGGAAACACTTGCCAAGGCCTAGTTTACTATCTGTAGGATTCTTCCATTTGTCCCTTCCCACCAGCCCCCAAGGAGTAGATTTATGGGCCTCCAGGAGAAGTGTTATGCTAAGTATACTTTCTGCCTCAGACACCAACAGAGTGCATAAGATATCCTTTACCCAATGCCATAAAAGTGTTTGAGTGCCAGAGCTTGTATTTTCAGGAAATATGAGGCATGCAGGAGATAAAACAAAAGCAACCCTTACATTTTGCTTTTCAGCCATAACCTGGCAAAAATATCCCTGTTGCTGTGCTTTTACAGACAAGCTGGGAGGGGTGTGGAGGACGCAGCGCGGGGGTATAGTTGAGGGGTGAAGCAGCACAAGAGGGTGCGAGCTAGCAAACACATGCGCGGTCATAGAATGCGGAAAGAAAAGAAATAAGTAGTTCCTTAAATGTGAACAGCGGATAGATACAAGTCAGCCAATCAAAAGGATTGTAAAGAGGCTTTGCTCCAGGGAAGGGAAAACACAAGAGGAAGGCAAGCCATCGAATGAAAAGTAAGCAAATGAGAGTGACAATAGCTCCAACCAATGGTAAGCAATAGGCGGGCCCTAAACCCACCGTGAGCTCACAATAGATCTTTCACTGTCTGGTCGGCTCAAACTAAAAATGACAAAATAATTAGATAATAATAACACAAAATGTGCAGAAATAGGCTGCATAATTAGCCTTTTCTTGCCGCATAACTTAGTCAACCCTGCCGCATAACTTAGTCAACCCTGCCGCGTAATTCCAGTGCCACGGCTTATCTCGCTTCGTTGCGCAATATGCACAACACTTTCTGTCCATCTCTTCAGCAAATGTAGCCCTGACAAGTGTTTACACCCTGCGTGTCTGAAAGCCGTACTCCGCACACACTGCCCTGGCTCCACACGTGTAGGATTTATTGCGTTACCGCTCAAGGCTTGGATGCTAAAGAACGCACTCTTTAATGGCGACGGATTACACTGCACACCAATCAGTGATAATTTCCCAGTATAAAGAAGAATGCAGCTAGCTAGCGATCTGAAGCTGTTATCAGCTCGATGATAGATCAATAACACGTATTCCTTTTATTGCACCTTTTATAGAGCTAGGAAACGCTCCTCTGTGTATGGAAATGAGGCGGGTGCAGACAAACCTCTTTAGTATACTCCCGAGTTTCCAGATGGCCAGCCGGGATTACCGCAGTCCGCCGATCTGAGCTCGACTCCCAAAAGGGCACGCGCTGCCCAGAAGAATGCGGAGCAGATTGCACAGATGAAGCTGCCATCTTCCAGGAAGCCAAGATGAAATGAAGATATTCCTGGAAGCCGCGTGGCTTTGTGTCTGTCTGGCAGCTGCCGCACAGTCCACAACAGCTGTTCTTAAATATAGCTGCAACAGCTGGGGGGCGCTCAGCTCTCTGGGCGCTCTTGTCACTGGGCTTCCTCAGACAGGGTGTGTTTCACAGCAGCTAAGTGTCCCCATGGCACCCGCGACACCTTCAGACACCTGGACCACTTAATCAACTGCATTCTGGGACTTGTAGTTTAACTTCTCACCTTCATAAGCATGGCGAAAAAATCCCAGCCTGCAATGCGCTGCATGGCTTGAGAATTACTCGACACCGCTCTCTTGTGGTGGTCGGGAACAGGGTGAGGCTGCGGCAAGGTTGGATCTGAGGTAAATAAATGACTCCGAACATACAAACCCATTTGATGTTGTGTTTTCACGATAGACAGAACTTCCCTGTGAGAGCTGAGTTGGTTGAGCGCCTGCAGCGGAGACCCGCATAACTTGCTGGTCACGTGTTTGGGGCTTGGCAGGACCGACTTCGCGGTTCATCTTCAGATGTTGATAATAACATGGTCCCCTAGGCTTGGATAATAAGGACATGTTACTGTAGCGCCAAGCAGAAATTTAGTTGGTGGTGTGAGCTACACAATTGGTGAGTACTTGGATCACCAGCACAAATTCACAATGTGCACGAGGACAGATGAAGCTCATTGACTGAGGCCCTGTGCGCGTCACAGCCGTGAATGTAACACACACATCCTTCGGGCTTTCCTCAATACAGACCCCTTGTCTCAAAGGTGTGTAAAAGACAGTCAGTCTGCCGCGCACTGATGTGTTAGTGTTATGGGTCACCTTTGTCAACTAGTGGTGACATCAACCTGTCACCATTAAATTGTACCTGGATACACCATGCACCAGTGTATTGTTCATAGAGGGGACACTGATAACCAATTACCCATGCTCGTCACAGTGCCCAAGTGCCCCAGCACCTCACACTGCCCATGTGCATGGCTCGTCACACTGCCCAGGAGCCCACAGCGCCTCACACTGCCCAGGTGCCCACAGCGCCTCACACTGCCCATGTGCCCCCAGCTCCTCACACTGCCCATATGCCCCCAGCTCCCCATACTGCCCATGTGCCCCCAGCTCCCCAAACTGCTCATGTGCCCCCAGCTCCTCACACTGCCCAAGTGCCCCAGCACCTCACACTGCCCATGTGACATGGCTCGCGACACTGCTCAAGTGCCCGCAGCGCCCCACACTGCTCATGTGCCCCAGCTCCTCACACTGCCCAAGTGCCCCAGCTCTTCACACTGCCCATGTGCCCCCAGCTGCTCACACTGCCCATGTGCCCCCAGCTGCTCACACTGCCCATGTGCCCCCAGCTCCTCACACTGCCCATATGCCCCAGCTCCCCATACTGCCCATGTGCCCCCAGCTCCCCAAACTGCTCATGTGCCCCCAGCTCCTCACACTGCCCATGTGCCACCAGCTCCTCATACTGCCCGTGTGCCCCCAGCTCCTCACACTGCCCGTGTGCCACCAGTTCCTCATACTGGCCATGTGTTCCCAGCTCCTCACACTGCCCATGTGCCCAGCTCCTCAAACTGACCTTGTTCTCCCAGCTCCTCATACTGCCCATGTGCCCCCAGCTCCTCACACTGCCCCTGTGCCCCCAGCTCCTCAAACTACCTGTGTGCCCCAACTGCTCATACTGCCCATGTGCCCAGACCATCTCATACTGCCCATGTGCCCGAGCTCCTCATACTGCCCATGTGCCCCCAGCTCCCCAAACTGCCCATGTGCCCCCAGCTCCCCAAACTGCCCATGTGCCCCAGCTCCTCATACTGCCCATGTGCCCCAGCTCCTCATACTGCCCATGTGCCCCCAGTTCCTCAAACTACCCATGTGCCCCCAGCTCACCATACTGCCCATGTGCCCCAGCTCCTCACACTGCCATGTGCCCCCAGCTCCTCAAACTGACCTTGTGCTCCCAGCTCTTCACACTGCCCAAGTGCCCCAACTGCTCACACTGCCTATGTGCCCCAAACTCCTCAAACTGCCCATGTACCCACAGCTCCTCATACTGCCCATGTGCCCCCAGCTCCTCAAACTACCCATGTGCCCCAGCTGGTCATACTGCCGATGTGCCTGCACCATCTCATACTGCCCATGTGCCCCAGCTCCTCACACTGCCCATGTGCCCCCAGCTCCTCACACTGCCCATGTGCCCCCAGCTACTCACACTGCCCATGCGCCACCAGCGCCTCAGTCTGCCCATGTGCCCCAGCTCCTCAAACTGACCTTATGCCCCCAGTTCCTCAAACTACCCATGTGCCCCAGCTGCTCATACTGCCCATGTGCCCCAGCTGCTCATACTGCCCATGTGCCCCAGCTGCTCATACTGCCCATGTGCCCCTAGCTCTTCAAACTGCCCATGTGCCCCCAGCTCCTCACACTGCCCATGTGCCCCAGTGGCTCACACTGCCCATGTGCCCGTAGCTCCTCATACTGCCCATGTGCCCTCAGCTCCCCAAAGTGCCCATGTGCCCCAGCTCCTCAAACTTCCTATGTGCCCCAGCTGCTCATACTGCCCATGTGCCCAGACCATCTCATACTGCTCATGTGCCCCAAGCTCCTCATACTGCCCATGTGCCCCCAGCTCCCCAAACTGCTCATGTGCCCCCAGCTCCTCAAGCTACCCATGTGCCCCCAACTCCTCATACTGTCCATGTGCCCCAGCTCCCCAAACTGCTCATGTGCCCTCATCTCCTCATACTACCCATGTGCCCCCAGCTCCCTATACTGCTGACGTGCCCTTTGATCCTCACACACCGCTCACGGTCCTTCAGTTCCTCACACTTCACTCCTGCCCCAGCACCTCATACTGTCCATGTACACTCAGATTTGCACACTGTCTTTCCATGTGTCTCAGTTCCTCACAGTTTTTCCACCTTCCCCCAGAACCTCTCACTGTCTTGCCACATGCTTTCTACTCCTCACACTGCACATGTGGCTTAACTCCTCACTCTCTCTTTCTATGTGCCTCGGCTCCTCACACCATCCATGTGCCTCGGCTCCTCACACTGTCTTATCATGTGCCTCGGCTACTAACACCATCTTTCCATGTGCCTCAGCTCCTCACACTGTCTTATCATGCGCCCCAGCCCCTGACACTGTCTCTCCATGTGCCTCGGCTCCTCACACTGTCTTTCCATGTGCCTTGGCTCCTCACACCATCTTTCCATGTGCCACGGCTCCTTACACCATCTTTCCATGTGCCACGGCTCCTCACACCATCTTTCCATGTGCCTCAGCTCCTCACCATCTTTCCATGTGCCCCAGCTCCTTACACTGTCTTTCCACGTGACTTGGCTCCTCACACCATCTTTCTATGTGCCTCGGCTCCTCACACTGTCTTTCCATGTGCCTCCACTCCTCACTTCGTCTTTCCATGTGCCACCACTCCTCACATCATCTTTCCATGTGCCTCCACTCCTGACACTGCCTTTCCATGTGCCTTGGCTCCTCACCCTGTCTTTCCATGTGCCTATGCTCCTCACACCGTCTTTCCATGTGCCTCAGCTCCTCACACCATCTTTCCATGTGCCACAGCTCCCCACACCATCTTTCCATGTGCCACAGCTCCTCACACCATCTTTCCATGTGCCACAGCTCCTCACACCATCTTTCCGTGTGCCACAGCTCCTCACACCATCTTTCCATGTGCCTCGGCTCCTCACATCGTCTGTCCATGTGCCACAGCTCCCCACACCATCTTTCCATGTGCCACAGCTCCTCACACCATCTTTCCATGTGCCACAGCTCCTCACACCATCTTTCCGTGTGCCACAGCTCCTCACACCATCTTTCCATGTGCCTCGGCTCCTCACATCGTCTGTCCATGTGCCTCAGCTCCTCAAACTGTCTTATCATGCGCCCCAGCCTCTCACACTGCCCATGTGCCCCAGCTCTTCACAATGGCCATGTGCCCCCAGCTGCTCATACTGCCCATGTGCCCCCAGCTCCTCACAGTGGCCCATGTGCCCCCAGCTCCTCACACTGCCCATATGCCCCCAGCTCCCCATACTGCCCATGTGCCCCCAGCTCCCCAAACTGCTCATGTGCCCCTAGCTCCTCACACTGCCCATGTGCCACCAGCTCCTCATACTGCCCGTGTGCCCCCAGCTCCTCACACTGCCTGTGTGCCACCAGTTCCCCATACTGCCCATGTGCCCCAGCTCCCCAAACTGCTCATGTGCCCCCAGCTCCTCACACTGCCCATGTGCCACCAGCTCCTCATACTGCCCGTGTGCCCCCAGCTCCTCACACTGCTCATGTGCCCCCAGCTCACCATACTGCCCATGTGCCCCAGCTCCTCACACTGCCATGTGCCCCCAGCTCCTCAAACTGACCTTGTGCTCCCAGCTCTTCACACTGCCCAAGTGCCCCAACTGCTCACACTGCCTATGTGCCCCAAACTCCTCAAACTGCCCATGTACCCACAGCTCCTCATACTGCCCATGTGCCCCCAGCTCCTCAAACTACCCATGTGCCCCAGCTGGTCATACTGCCGATGTGCCCGCACCATCTCATACTGCCCATGTGCCCCAGCTCCTCACACTGCCCATGTGCCCCCAGCTCCTCACACTGCCCATGTGCCCCCAGCTACTCACACTGCCCATGCTCCACCAGCGCCTCAGTCTGCCCATGTGCCCCAGCTCCTCAAACTGACCTTATGCCCCCAGTTCCTCAAACTACCCATGTGCCCCAGCTGCTCATACTGCCCATGTGCCCCAGCTGCTCATACTGCCCATGTGCCCCAGCTGCTCATACTGCCCATGTGCCCCTAGCTCTTCAAACTGCCCATGTGCCCCCAGCTCCTCACACTGCCCATGTGCCCCAGTGGCTCACACTGCCCATGTGCCCGCAGCTCCTCATACTGCCCATGTGCCCTCAGCTCCCCAAAGTGCCCATGTGCCCCAGCTCCTCAAACTTCCTATGTGCCCCCGCTGCTCATACTGCCCATGTGCCCAGACCATCTCATACTGCCCATGTGCCCCAAGCTCCTCATACTTCCCATGTGCCCCCAGCTCCCCAAACTGCTCATGTGCCCCCAGCTCCTCAAGCTACCCATGTGCCCCCAAATCCTCATACTGTCCATGTGCCCCAGCTCCCCAAACTGCTCATGTGCCCTCAGCTCCTCATACTACCCATGTGCCCCCAGCTCCCTATACTGCTGACGTGCCCTTTGATCCTCACACACCGCTCACGGTCCTTCAGTTCCTCACACTTCACTCCTGCCCCAGCACCTCATACTGTCCATGTACACTCAGATTTGCACACTGTCTTTCCATGTGTCTCAGTTCCTCACAGTTTTTCCACCTTCCCCCAGAACCTCTCACTGTCTTGCCACATGCTTTCTACTCCTCACACTGCACATGTGGCTTAACTCCTCACTCTCTCTTTCTATGTGCCTCGGCTCCTCACACTATCCATGTGCCTCAGCTCCTCACACTGTCTTATCATGTGCCTTGGCTACTAACACCATCTTTCCATGTGCCTCAGCTCCTCACACTGTCTTATCATGCGCCCCAGCCCCTCACACTGTCTCTCCATGTGCCTCGGCTCCTCACACTGTCTTTCCATGTGCCTTGGCTCCTCACACCATCTTTCCATGTGCCACGGCTCCTTACACCATCTTTCCATGTGCCACGGCTCCTCACACCATCTTTCCATGTGCCACGGCTCCTCACACTGTCTTTCCATGTGCCTCCACTCCTCACTTCGTCTTTCCATGTGCCACCACTCCTCACATCATCTTTCCATGTGCCTCCACTCCTGACACTGCCTTTCCATGTGCCTTGGCTCCTCACCCTGTCTTTCCATGTGCCTATGCTCCTCAAACTGTCTTTCCATGTGCCTCAGCTCCTTACACCATCTTTCCATGTGCCTCGGCTCCTCACACCATCTTTCCATGTGCCACAGCTCCCCACACCATCTTTCCATGTGCCACAGCTCCTCACACCATCTTTCCGTGTGCCACAGCTCCTCACACCATCTTTCCATGTGCCTCGGCTCCTCACATCGTCTGTCCATGTGCCTCAGCTCCTCAAACTGTCTTATCATGCGCCCCAGCCTCTCACACTGCCCATGTGCCCCAGCTCTTCACACTGCCCATGTGCCCCCAGCTGCTCATACTGCCCATGTGCCCCAGCTCCTCACAGTGGCCCATGTGCCCCCAGCTCCTCACACTGCCCATATGCCCCCAGCTCCCCATACTGCCCATGTGCCCCCAGCTCCCCAAACTGCTCATGTACCCCCAGCTCCTCACACTGCCCATGTGCCACCAGCTCCTCATACTGCCCGTGTGCCCCCAGCTCCTCACACTGCCTGTGTGCCACCAGTTCCTCATACTGCCCATGTGCCCCCAGCTCCTCACACTGCCCATGTGCCCCCAGCTCCTCACACTGCCCATGTGCCACCAGCGCCTCATACTGCCCATGTGCCCCCATCTCCTCACACTGCCCATGTGCCCCAGCTCCTCACACTGCCCATGTGCCCCCAGCTCCTCACAGTGCCATGTGCCCAGCTCCTCAAACTGACCTTGTTCTCCCAGCTCCTCATCCTGCCCATGTGCCCCCATTTCCTCACACTGCCCATGTGCCCCCAGCTCCTCAAACTACCTGTGTGCCCCAACTGCTCGTACTGCCCATGTGCACAGACCATCTCTAACTGCCCATGTGCCCCGAGCTCCTCATTCTGCCCATGTGCCCCCAGCTCCCCAAACTGCCCATGTGCCCCCAGCTCCTCAAACTGCCCATGTGCCCCAGCTCCTCATATTGCCCATGTGCCCCAGCTCCTCATAATGCCCATGTGCCCCAGCTCCTCATCCTGCCCATGTGCCCCCAGTTCCTCAAACTACCCATGTGCCCCAGCTCCTCACTCTGCTCATATGCCCCCAGCTCCTCACACTGCTCATGTGCCCCCAGATCACCATACTGCCCATGTGCCCCAGCTCCTCACACTGCCATGTGCCCCCAGCTCCTCAAACTGACCTTGTGCTCCCAGCTCTTCACACTGCCAAGTGCCCCAACTGCTCACACTGCCCATGTGCCCCAAGCTCCTCAAACTGCCCATGTACCCACAGCTCCTCATACTGCTCATGTGCCCCCAGCTCCTCAAACTACCCATGTGCCCCAGCTGCTCATACTGCCGATGTGCCTGCACCATCTCATACTGCCCATGTGCCCCCAGCTCCTCACACTGCCCATGTGCCCCCAGCTACTCACACTGCCCATGTGCCACCAGCTCCTCAGACTGCCCATGTGCCCCATCTCCTCAAACTGACCATGTGCCCCCAGTTCCTCAAACTACCCATGTGCCCCAGCTGCTCATACTGCCGATGTGCCCCAGTTGCTCATACTGCCGATGTGCCTGCACCATCTCATACTGCCCATGTGCCCCCAGCTCCTCACACTGCTCATGTGCCCCCAGCTCCCCAAACTGCTCATGTGCCCCCAGCTCCTCAAGCTATCCATGTGCCTCCAGCTCCTCATACTGCTGACGTGCCCTTGGATCCTCACACACCGCTCACAGTCCTTCAGTTCCTCACACTTCACTCGTGCCCCAGCACCTCATACTGTCCATGTACACTCAGATTTGCACACTGTCTTTCCATGTGTCTCAGTTCCTCACAGTTTTTCCGCCTTCCCCCAGAACCTCTCACTGTCTTGCCACATGCTTTCTACTCCTCACACTGCACATGTGGCTTAACTCCTCACTCTCTCTTTCTATGTGCCTCGGCTCCTCACACTATCCATGTGCCTCGGCTCCTCACACTGTCTTATCATGTGCCTCGGCTCCTCACACTATCCATGTGCCTCGGCTCCTCACACTATCCATGTGCCTCGGCTCCTCACACCATCTTTCCATGTGCCTCGGCTACTCACACCATCTTTCCATGTGCCTCAGCTCCTCACACTGTCTTATCATGCACCCCAGCCCCTCACACTGTCTTTTCATGTGCCTCGGCTCCTCACACTGTCTTTCCATGTGCCTTTGCTCCTCACACCATCTTTCCATGTGCCACGGCTCCTTACACCATCTTTCCAAGTGCCACGGCTGCTCACACCATCTTTCCATGTGCCTCAGCTCCTCACACCATCTTTCCATGTACCTCAGCTCCTTACACTGTCTTTCCATATGGCTTGGCTCCTCACACCATCTTTCCATGTGCCTCAGCTCCTCAAACTGTCTTTCCATGTGCCTCGGCTCCGCACACCCCTCTTAGGCTCCACCACCACAGTGTTGAATGTGCCAGGAGGTAACACTGAAAATAAAACAGACACTGTACCTTGTCACACACATTCATTTGTCCAACTACCTTTCAGTGCAAAGCAGCGTCGTTTTGCTAAAAATGTTTAATCTGACTGACATGCTGGCGATCACCACTGTGAAGTTATAGTAAGGTTAGAGTTTCCATAGGAAGAGGATTATTTTTTGTTTCGCTTATTAACTTTGGTGCCGTTTGATGAATCTGAACAAAACGTACCCAAAAAAGTTCATCCACATCAGCTCATTCATGGAAAGTTTCACAATGATCTGCCAAATGAGGGCCAAGAAAAAGGGGAGGGGCCTCACAAGTGTGATTTCCCTAGTTAATTTCCGTAGCAAAATTTGCTGACACTGCAAAAAACATGGCTGAACAGACTTACACCAACTGTGGCAAAAAGATAGGGGAGTACGTAGAAAGGGTGCTTTTTGTGATTTGTTGTAAATCTGTTCGGCCGTTTTCGTGAAATTAGCATGTAAAGATGTGCTCGAGTTGGGCATGAAGGGGATAAACATGTAGGTGTATTTATGCCGTTGGTGTACAGATATGCTATGGTTGGCCAAATTGAAGAGGACTAGTCAATCCTGATTACCTGACCACAACATGAAACATATGTTGTGGTAGCCATTACAGGACTCTGGGACATGGCCCTGAATGAATGAAAACATTTGTGAGGGGGTAGGGTGAGCACACCTTGACCCCTAGGCACATGTGGGGATGGGTCCCAAAGGATCCCCCTTGATTGGCTGAACACAACATGGACACCTTCTTGTGGCAGCCAATTCAGGTCTCAGGGACATATTCCTCACTGAAATACATTGCTGTGAATGCCAAGTTTGGAGGGTCAAAAAAGGAACACATATAAAGGGGAATAACAGTTTTAGTCACAATATAAATCTTTTGTTGGTGGTGGTATGCTCACTTCAGGAATTCTAGTACGTTCTCACAGGATTTTGCCCTCTGAAAAATGCTGACCCTCTGCTGGGATTTGATGAACCATGTTTGAGAGACAACTGTTTCCTCTTTTTTTATTTTCTCATAGAGGTTATGGAAGGTGCTCCAGAAGCTAAAATGAAAGCATTAACCCTAAATGTTCATGTTATCTTCCTCAACCACGTGAGACTAAAGTCTGACATACTGAGTTAAACATATAATTGCAGGAGCCTGCCAGATCCCCCAGTGGTCTACTGCATCCTTCCACTGTGTTGTAATGAACAACGAGAGTGCTAGCGTTCTGTATTTATGACAAAAATGTGGCACACCTGAACATCATCACATCGGAATCAAAGCTGTGAAACTGATAGTATTTCTTTTAGAAATTAATGAAATGAAGAGGTTCATTTTGTCATAGAAATTATGCTTCATGTTCTAGAAAGCTAAAATGATGATACATTTACTATGAGTTCTCAAATATCTTCCTCACCCATGTCAGTAAAGGATTCTGACATGCAGAATGAAACATGCACTTCCAACACCATCGGCAGACTGTCAGTTAAGTCCCTGGAAATCAACTGAGCTTCACCATAGATTTCTGATGAGCAGCTAGAGTGCTAACATTCTGGATGAGAAAAGTGTGAGACACCTGTACACCATATTGATGGAACCAAAGCTGCAAAACTGAAAATTCCTACAGAGTACGCTGCTATGAATGAACAATATGAGGGGGTTCTTTTTGTCAAATAAATTGTGGTTAGTGCTGTAGAAAGCAAAAATAGGGACACATTTTCTGTGAGTTCTCAATTCCTCATCCATTTAAATAAAAAATAATTTTGCTGTTGAGAGTGAACTATAATTCCAATACCCTCAGCAGCCTGTCAGTTAACTCTCTAGTAATCAACTACAGCATCACCATAGAGTTTTAATAAAAAACTAAAGCACTGACATTTTGTATTCAAGACAAAAATGAGGCACTCCTAAACACCATTTTCTTGGAACAGAAGTTGTTGAATTTAAAGCTTTTTCTGAAGAGCAGCCTGAAGTAACCAAGTATTGAGATGTTAGTGGAAACCAGTGAGTTAGAATGAGAGGAGAGGTATGGGTTTTAGTAATATGAGGCATAATGTATTTTTAAAGGGGCTAAAATAGTTGAAACAAGAGATGTCTGAATTAACATAGCATCCTCTTTCCACATCTGTTTACTCAGCCTACCCATTGTCTCAGTCACTTAACAGCTCCCTAATTTTAAAATAGCAACGGTGTCACAAACTCGTTTAGCCACACTATATTAACTATAACGTGCACCTTCTCCAAGCACTGCTTATACCCTTTCATATTACATCAGTTATACCACCTGAACTTATAGCATTCATAACACCACTTATAACATCTCAAATGAGATCATTTGTGAGAACACTGAGCATAGCAGAATAGCGAGGTATAGTTAATGTAGTGTGGCTACTGAGTTCACTACTTTCTGTATGGAGATGCACGAGTTATAATAATTTGAAGGTGGCACATAAATGATAACCTTAATGTATAACTATAACTTTAGAATTTCTAATGTTTGTGTAGTTTAAGTTTGGTTTGTATAGAAAGAATAAATAAAGTTATAGTAATTTAAAGGTGGTTCATAAATTATAAATTTAAGTTATAACTATAATAGTTTCTAATGTTTGGGTAATTTTTTGGTTTGTATAGAAAGAATAAAAAACGTTTTTCTAACTATATCAAAGGTTTAACCTTTGTGTTTTTTCACTGGTATTTATTGTGTAATAAAAAAGTGTTTCAAATCGTAGAGTGTACTGTTGTTGAGTGGAGTGTTTCTAAGTGAAGTGTTATAGAGTACAATGGAGGACAGTGTCGTACAGTGGACTGTTGTGGAGTGGCATATAGTGGAATGGTGTAGAGTGGAATAGCGTAGAGTGGAGTGGCATAGAGTGGCTTAGAGTGAAGTAGCATATAGTGAAGTGGCGTAGAGTGGAGTGGCGTACAATGTAGTGGCAAAGAGTGAAATATTGTAAAGTGGAGTGGCGTAGAGTCGAGTGGCATAGAACGGAATAGCGCACAGTGGAGTTGCGTACAGTAGAGTGGAATAAAGCGGAGTGACATAGAATAGTACAGAGTGGAGTGGCATAGAGTGAAATAGCATAGAGTGTAGAGGTGTGGCGTGGAGTACAGTAGAGTGGAGTGGAGTGGCGTAGAAGAGAGTGGCGTAGAGTGGAGTGGCGTAGAGTGGAGTGGCATAGAGTGGAGTGGCATAGAGTGGAGTGGCATAGAGTGGAATAGCGTAAAGTGTTGTGGTGTACTGTGTTGTGCCAGACAGTGGAATAGTGTAAAGTGGAATAGCATAGCGTGGAGCGGCGTAGAGTGGAGCAGCATAGAGCGGAGTACAGTGGAGTGCCGTAGAGTGGAGTGGTGTAGAGTGGAATAGCGAAGAGTGGTGTGGCAAAGAGTGGTAAAGAGTCCAGTGGAGTACAGTGGAATAGCGTAGAGTGGAATAGATTGGAGTGGAGTGGCATACAGTAGAGTGGGCGGGGTACAATGGAGTGGTGTAGAGTGGAATAGTGTAGAATGGAGTAATATAAAATGGAATGGTGTGGAGCGGTGTAGAGTTGAGTGCTATAGAGTAGAATGGCGTAGTGTGGAGTGGAATAGAGTGGAATGGCTTAGAGTCAAATAGAGAGTGGAGTGCCTTAGAGTGGAGTGGCGTACAGTGGATTGTTGTAGAGTACAGTGGCGTACAGTTGCTTATGTTCGAGTGCGTACAGTGGAGTTGTGTACAGTGCAGTGGTAACAATGGAGTGATACTCTGTGACCTTTTATTTTTAAATATATAGAAACTTATAAATAACGTTCCCATACCTATTGCCACTTTAATAAAGTGGTAATAGGTACGGAGAAAATATAAAACCTTCTAATAACCTATATTCAAGGGCCTAACCCAGAACATAGCCAAAGTGTGGGTAACACTACCTGGTTGCCTTTTACCTCTATAAAGGAAGCCATTGCCCAATCATATACTGCCTTGTCATCGCCATGTACCACAAAATACTGCGGTCATTTTTCAGTATTTCATGAAATTCTGTGGTATTTTGTGGCCTCAGATTGTATTGTGTTTCCTGCACGGCTCATTGTAGTTTTCCCTATGTTAGCCTAATTGTGCCTGTTGTAGGCCGCATTTTCATTTGCACACGTTACTATATAAACATATTTGCTTTATGCCACACTGTACTTTCACATTGAAACTGCACATGTTTATGCGTTCTGTTCTTTTCCTGGGATTTAGTCTGAACACCTTAGACAAGGTCAAAGAACAATGCCCCTTGTTATTCTCTCTGGTCAGGCACTAGCACCTAGATATAACAAGAGAACGCAGATGCTGTTTATGAGCACATGTCTTGTCATATAACTGAGTACAAGAGAGTAAGAAAACGCACACTGAGCGACAGTGCTGAGACGATTTTGCTACGTCAGCTGAGATGTAGAACGTCAAACTGTGTATGCTAAGGTACGGGGTTCGCCACTAATCCCAGAGATCTTTTGATATATAACCCTCTAGTGCCTGCAAGTTATAGTTAAGTGAACTAACTATAACGTCTACCCCCAGCAAGCACTGCTTATGACCTTACATATTTCATCACTCATTGCATGTTAAATCAAATGACATAAATAGACTATCTGGTTTAAGGTTTAAACCTATAATAACTGATACAACCCCACCAAAAGGAAAATAGCCATCACCGGTGTAAACATATAAACACTGAAAAAACACCTTTGCAACCACAAACTGAGTGCCATTCAAAGAAAGGAAAAGATGAGTGAAAGAGTCATTTTTATTTCTTCCTGAAGGGTCCAATACAATGTAACTTTGTTATACAAGGGAGCATCAAGAAAGACTGGGCTAACATTATTCTGCTTGAGTTTTGTTGCTTAGGGATGTCACTAAAACATTGTCTCTTCTTCCTTCTGCTTTTTTCAGTTTTGTGATCTTTGGTGATGCAGTGTTTAGAAGCACGTTTTTTTAAAGTCTTATTTAGTTATTTTATAAACTGTAGAGGATCGGGAAATATCAAAATCATATTTGACATTTTGGCTACATTTGATTTCACTGATAGGTAAAATGGCTGGTTTCATAAGAATCTTTCCTAATATGTACCATCACATTTACCCACAGTCAGAGAATGGGTGAAATCCTTTGATACATCAGCCCCCTTTTCTAGTGAGTCAGTATTGATTGTAAGTGAATTGCCAAACACCCCAGTCTTTAAACATTCAATGCAAGATGTAGTGACAGGTATATGTGAAAAGAATGTTGTCACCAAGCATCTGAGATAGTGGTGAAAACATGACACCAGGCGTTTGGTAAACATGTAACGCAGTGTCACTTGGAATGCTGCTGAAAAAAGTTCCTACCAAGTTCAATAAAGATTGGAGTGATATTGTTTGTATTTGCAGTAATTCAGCTACGTATATGAAAATCTTGTATGATGGCCTGTCAAAATGAATACCTGAGCTGAAGTGCTTCCCCGTAAGAGATCCTTGTCACTTGCTAGATGGTATGCTGAAAGCATCTTTACAATCTTCAGAGTTAATGAAGAATGCTATTGACTTTGTAGTCTATTCAGGTGCAGTAAAAATGTATTTGGACCTCATATACCCTGTGCACACGCTATCTATACAAATGCACTATCAGTGCAGAAAGCAAGTAATAATTAAAATTAAATTAAAATTCCATAAACACCGGAAAAACACTGTTTCTGTTGTTTTTAATGGCGCGAAAATGTGTAACCACTGATAGCCACTGTTTTTTAAGGTATTGAAAAAACCCCACCAGAATTTACCAAAAATAGAAACTGAAAACAGGAAAGCCTAGACATAAATGATGACATCACTCATGAATCTTAGTCATAGCTTCTGTTGAGACCCTGCATCCAATCTGCATCAGGACTTGACCTCAGTGCCTAGGCTCCAGCAAGGTCCTGCATCCACCTCTACAAGCATCAAACCTCCACTGCACACAATTCGCCTCCATTCAGTAGGACAAGCCTTGTGGCCAGAGTCTACATCCACCACTCCACAAGTGACAAACATAACAATACTATTGCACAGACTTTGGACATACACAGTGGAGGTTGTCTGCATGGCCTAGTGTGCACCAGACCCTGCATCCAACATACAAAACGGGTTGGGTGGTGGGCTGCCCTCCACATTTGGCCAACCTCCGCTGGTGAGCTGGGAAAACTTGAGTCTAATGCCACAAGAGGGTGGGCCTTTTTCTGCTCCAGGTTTGAGAGCTCTGGTTCCTGCGTGGGGTTGATGTGGCCTCATGGATGTTTTACCCAAATTAGGTGGGAGCTAACCTCCACCTTGAACCACCTGAAGAGCACCAGACGTCAATCCTGCCCCCAAGACTTTCACATAAAACAAACACAACAAACAATCCTCTCTGCAGTTGCTCCTTTGTGTCCTTCCAGGGTATGAGTGTTACTCTTGATTATCGGTTTGTTGTTCCTCCAGCCCAGCTGGAAGGCTGCTCTTGCAGTCGCACCCCTTCCCTGCAGGAAGAAGTCCATTGTTTCCCTTCTCTCACCTCACATCTCTAACAATCACCTCTGAGTGTAAGATCTCTTCTGCTGAAGAACAAAGCTCAACCGTTATGTTACTACAAAAATAGATCATGTGCAGATAGAGATGGCCTCTACTCCAACACTCAAAGCTACAGAAAAATGTTACAGGCGAGCTAAAAAATGACAGAATGGAATGTGGCTGCAGTACTACTTAGCAGTGTTTAAGAATCCATCTATCACGTTTGTGGTGTCTACGTGAATCGACCTAAACATCATAGGTCTGCCAAGAGGCGGCCTTAGAGCTTGCTGTGGTTTAGACCTCAGTCTGCATCTCACTGATGGGTCCAAGGTGCTGCATGTTCAGAGAGGAAGTGACCTAGGGCTTCTGAGCTGGACTGTCAATTTTGGTGCAGGGATAAGGCTGATTTGCATATGATAACTTCCTCTGTTTGGCAGAACAGACAAGCAAAAATTAATGGATTAGAATGCAGCCAGAGTCATTACAAGTGACTCAGATTGAGTCAAGTATGTCACCCATGACTTTGGTGTGGTCATAGTTCATTAGTGTAGTGTCAAAGGCTGATTATTCCATTGAATAGTGCGCCCTTTTGCACCATAGTTATGGTCTTCAGTAGAGCGGACACGCCAGAGAGGACCAAGTCTCTGCAAACCTCCTGCGGCCAAGGGTGCTACTCGCCCGCGTCATCAAAGAAAGCACCTTTGTCCACTCCTGGCTTTACAGTCTGCAGCACTTCACATACCAGCGCTTTTTTCTCTTTTTTCCATTAGAAGTGTGGGATTGCGAATCCAAGTGCTATTGGCTAAAAAGACAGGACAAGATGAAGATGCTACTGGGCCAGACTACAGCTCTGTAGAGCTGCCGAAATGTGACTCTCTTCCTCAGTCCTTGTGGAGAATATTCAAATCTATCCATAGACATCTTTCATATTTCTCTTCTGTCTCCTAAACAAAAATATTTCTATATTGTAGAGTGAAACCTGAGCCTATAGTCGCCATGGATACATAAGCAACAACATTGAATTTGCATGTAATTTATGACCTGATGTTTTCTATATTCTGTATTCCATTATTGACCTCGGCATTTCTCCAGGGCATCATTCTGTACAAGCGCATGTTGCCAAAAATAACTCCAGGTGAGGAATGTTATCGTTAAGGCTCCAAACCTAAAACCACTTATATTTCCCAGATATGGTCACAGCATAGATGAGCCCAATGTCGAACTTTGTGTGTTGCCAACAGTGATGTCATTGATGACATCAGTTGATACGTCATGTGTGAAGTTATAAGCAGTGCATATGTATTGTATTACAACATTTATGTAGGGCTTACTAGCCCTACCTGAGGCACTGAACGCTAGCCTACATGGTAAGGAGCTACGACCTGCTGGGTGTGTGGTTGGAAGGGGGTTGTCTTTGTTGATCCTATGTGGGAAGTGTTTCGATGTTGTACGTGTATCATGTTCTGGGACGCTGTGCTTACCAGAGTGGTGGATGATGAGGAGAGAGAGATATATGCACAGTTTATGGTTTTCAGTATGCTGGCATCTTTGTTCAGCTCTGCAGGTCCCTTTACAGTATTTCCTATCAACATAGTCTACTTAGCTGGCTATTGCACTGGCATGAACGTCAATTCACCAAAATGCCAGGGGTAGCGGAAGTGACAGCATGCCATTTAACCTTTACTTTCACTCACACATTCTTACACATACACACACATTCACACACACACACACTCACTCACACAAACACACTCTCAGCTGAATGCATGCACAAAACATACATTTAAAAGCATTTTATACTTACCTCAGTTGCCAGGGAGGGTCATATTCTATCTAATTGTATTCCATTCTTTATTACACTAATAGTGAATAATAAGATATTATTCACTATTAGTGTCTTGAAAAATGGACAAAAAACAAGGAAAGTGGTGCCCAAACTGATGTCCATAAGGAGGAGCTGTCCTTGTGTTCCTGGCACTGATTTTGCCACCCTTGCGGCCAGTGGTCACAAAAGCTGTGCCAGGGGTTGCATTGGCAACCCCTGACGTCCCCTAAATGATGTTCATGTGCACAATGCTATCACTAACCTCTACGCGTCCCTCAATTCTGCTCCGCCGGATTAGGCAGCGGAGGCGTGCGTCAGATGGGACGGAGTGTTGTCACAGCCATTCTCTGATAGGTCCCGAGCGCTTCAACTGGTGAAGGACGTACCCCGTAACCCCAGATTTTGCTTCACACAGTTCAGTTATGGGCATCATGCTTACCTTTCTCCTCAGCGCATTAGGCGAATATTCCCGACTCTGGCCCCCGAGTGCCCTCGATGTAATCTGCTGATGCGGGGTTTTACCACATGGTGGGGGATTGCCCGATGCTGTAACCAATCTGGCAAGTGGTCACTGTCACAGTTGCTGAACTCACAGAGCACACCCTTGCACTCACACTGAATCCTGTCTTTTGGGGCTACGCCCCAGAGGGGAGGGTGATAGACACCTCCATAGGTTCATTGATCTCACGTTTGTTCTGTTTAAAAGACAGGTAGCAATGGCGTGGAAGGCGCCTGCCCCCCCTGATCTTCAGCGATGGTTGGCCACACTGCTGATGTGGACACGGGCAGAAGCTAACACTCTTAAGTGGCTCCGCATGAGGGGGGACTCACAAACTAGTGGTGAGTGTTGGGAGACCAATTTAATTAACGTTGCAGCAAAACACGACACCTGTCCACCCTGAGCCACAACATCACAACATGAAGGTGGGTCCATAACTGCACAATTTATGGTGGGCTCACTGCCCGGAGGGGGTGAGGTAACAATGAAGAACCTGGTCTCAACACATTAGAGGGCCGCACACCCTGACGAGTTACTATGAGGCCTGAGCCCTGTGACTCTACAAAACTGCAGCTGACTCATCCACACGGCTCCAGTCCCTCTTATCGAGTGGTAATCCATTGTGCCTGTGTGGCGCCCTTGCCGGGCGGCCCCCAATGGGATTGTTCTTTCCCAGCCAGCCCGAATTGTATGGTATGACCAGGGCTTTAAGTGGGCCGGGTCTCGCCGGGTCTGAGCACCGGCAGTTTTTTTAAGGAGGCCTCAAAACGGGTCTCTATCGGGCTCTGTTTTGTGCCCTGGCACTGGCGGTCGGTTTTTTTCCGGACTGCAGTGACAGCAGGCACATCGATGTGCGCTGCGCACACTGCTCACTTCTCACTAGTGGAGCAGTTATGGCATGACGTCATGCCAGGGGAGCGTTGTAGGGGAAGGAAATCCTTTAAAGAGAGTCATTTTCTCTCTGGATTTCCCTTCTCTTTTTTGAAAACTCAGGAGCAGCAAGATTGTCGTGGTGTCACCAGGGCTTTAAGTGGAAGCTTTTTCAATATTATATACAACGAGCCATAGTTGCTGCTTATTTATCTTATGCAACTAACAACCATTGACAAAGGCAATAGTCCTGACTTGTTGTAGGTATGATGTTACTTGTTGTGTCATATATCTGGATGCAATGACAGAAACAGCAAAATACAAGTCCGGCGACACTATGCTAAGCACAGATTTTTTGCGTAAATGTGTTTAAGCCACGCCATTAATTAAATTGGCCACGCCCCTTTGAGAGACCCCCCAGTTTTTTCATCCCACTTAAAGCCCTGGGTATGACTAATTGTATGGTATATTAATTTACGTAGACTCCATGTTTATCATTGTTATTGCTAATTGTTTGTGTTTGCCCCTGATGTTTTGTATTAACATGCATGACAGCAGCCCCACTATTGAACCAAGCTGGAAACCCGTTTAAGACATGTTGAATTGCATTGCAACGATTGGATTAGCACATAATATTGTTGTCATATCATGCTTCAAAACATAGTAAAACACATTAAAAAAATACCCCCAAAAAGTAATAATGTCCATGTGCACTGGGTTGTTTATAGTTTTGGTCCTCAGCTGGTATAATCGGAGGGAGAAAAAAAAGTGGAGAGATGGTAATGGCTAGTCTATTGGCTGGCACAGTACTGGTGACAGACAAGCCCCGTAGCAGATATGTATTGTGTGCCTGTAAGAGGGATTGGTGCAGTTGGCTGCTGACAGCAGAGTGTTATGGTAATATTATTAGACTAGTTCAAAATGTTATACATACCTTGATATAACTCTATAATACCCAGGAGAACCATAGGTCCGCCTTTTTTGCTTACCTGTGTATAGAAAGTAGTTTTATGATTGGGTTGTTCCCTATATGTGGATTGAAATCTTAAGGTTGGACTTGAAGGAGCGCTAATCTTTCTGGGTTCTATCAAGGGATGTGGGATGATGTAGTTATTTTGGAAACAGACATTTTTTCAGCTGTATTCAGAAGTGTATATGCTCCTGTATGCTTCGAATACTGGCCAGTAGACAGTTCCAGAGCTTGGTGACTTGTACTGAGAAAGCAACACCTCATACATGTCTTAGTGTAAGGTGGTACGATGATCTGTGGTGCAAGGCTGGAGCACAGTGTCCTGTTTTGTTTCTATTGCTTGAATCTAACGTATAGATATACTGGTTCTTTTTCATGGGAGCTCTGTGGACAATGCAAAGTGCCTAGAACATTGTCCCTCTAGCTCTAGGACCAGTGGAGTGATTGCGCAGCTGGAGTCATGCATTGTCTTTAGTGATGGTGGAGAAGCAGTCTTCCTGCACCATTTTCAATGAGTTCTATTTTGTGTATGACGAATAGTAGTGTGTCCTGGTATAGGCTGTTGGTACAGTCAAGCTTGAACATTAAAGGTGTGAGGATGATTTGCAGTTTCTGTTGGTATTCAAGGTATAGGAAGACACAGAGCAGTGTTTTCCTTGTTTATAAGGCACCCTTTTAGACATTTCCTACATGTGGTATAAAGAATATGTCTGAAACCACGGTTACCCTTAGGTTTCTGACTTCTTTTGATGTTGGTGAGTTGCCTCAAGTTAGTTGGATCATATGGCGATTGGCTGGTATTTTTGCCGCTGTTTGCAGGTCATGATCTCTGTCTTTGGGATGCTGAGCTTAAGATGAATATTCATAATCCATTTGTTTGAATTCAGCCATCAAGTTTTGAGCTGTAGAGGTCTTCTCGGCCATCAATTTTTGGAATGATTATGGTGTCATCCACGTAATTGTAACAGGTGAGTTTGAATGATTTAATCAGGTTTGGTAAGGGGGTTAAGTCGATGTTGAATGATGGGGGGCTATGATGGACCCTTGAGGGACACCACAGTGTTGGGTGTGAGGAGCTCATGTGAAAGGTGACAGGTAAAATACACTTTTTGTCTGTCTTTGAAATAAGAAGCCATCAATTTTACAACATTTTCAGGTACTCTTATATGGTTGTGGTGGACAGTGTCAAATGCCACTGATAAATCCAGAATCAATAGGGCAGCCGCTACATTATTATTCACAATGACATCATCCCAAATGGATATGATGTCTGACTCTGTGCATCTGTCTAGGCTGACTTTAAGGGCCTGATTCTATATCTTGGCGGTATGGATACTCCATCGCAACAGCCCGATTTAAATGCAGAAGGAACTTTGGTTTAATCACTGTGGGGATGAATCCATCTCTGCTGTGATTAAACCCATCTGAGAAGGGGGTGCGTGGCCTGAATGGTCAAGATAGTGGTCTAAATTTAGAAGAGCTCTGCGCGGGCCGCACTAATCCTGCTACATCCTTTACCCTGCAATGCAGACTACGCACACCATGCAGAGGGTAACACTCTTAAGGTATAGCTGACACTTGGCCCGAGTGCAGAGGAGTGGGTCGACATTGACAGCCGTCGGCATTGGAACTGTTCAATGGCTGAGGCAGGCCACGGCCTGCAGGAAGACCTGAGTGTGCCGGTGGCCGTTGCCGGTGGGTTGCCGGAGAGAGAGCGGCTGTCACACCCAGAGGAGACCGCCTTCTTTACACCAGTGGCCTCCTCACGACTGGGACTAAAAGGCCCGGGGAAGAGCTGAGGCTTCAGAGAAGGCAGACAGACCCAGCCCTAGTGGGGCAGTGCTCGAGCAAAGAGGGGGTGTGCCTGGGCCCTTGAAAACATGGCGGGCAATGGGGACCCTGTTGGCAAAGTGGCCCCACCAGGTTAGCAGTGGTAAGCAGAGGGGCTGCCCCGTGTCCTGCCCATGGTTGCGCGGAAAGGGGGGAGACAGGGGTGAGATCTGTACAGACTGGCCCACTCGATTATAAACTGCCACGGCTGGGCCCTGCAGTACTGGCATACTTGGGAACACCCGGAGGGGGGAACACCAGTTTGGGGTCTTTGCCAACCAAAAACAGCCGGGACGTGCTCACAGAGGTGGAGGCTTTTTCCCCCCAGACGGACTATGGAAATTGACTGAGAACCCCTGCCTGGAGGCCATTGAGGAGAGAGCCTGGGGAAGGCACACACTGCCAATTGACTGCTCGTGCTGCCTCGCCATGGAACAGTGAGGGCTGGCGTGTCCTGCGAGGGGCGAAGAGACAGAAGGGCTGCAAGATTGTGCCATGGGCCCCCCGCTGATATGTCTATGGTTACCATCCACTGAACAACTCAGCACATAATCCTGTGGCCTACGACCTCACACCTTGCTGCATGTGTCAGAGGGGGCCAGGGGTGCCTGCGTGCTGCCTGCCAACCACTCGTGCCACCTCAACAGGATGACAGTGCAGGCTGATGGGTCCAAAAAGGGTGAAGGACATGGAGATGATGTGAGCCTGCCATGGATCCCCCCACTACTGTCATGGTTAAGGACAAAGTGGCGTAATCAGGCAAACAAGGCACCGTGGAAAAATTCATTCACTCAACCTGGGAGCCCACCAGTCCCAGGAGGGGATTGCTCCAAAGGGGAAGGGTGGAGGCAGTGGAACCTGGGCCATCTGACACAGCATATATCCTAGCCACCATAAACCAATCCAGGGACATGTTGAAGGCCAAAATAGGTTTTTTGCTAGTGACATCACAATTCTGCGCCAAGGCCTCCGTAAAGCTGTAGCACAAATTACCGTAGCAGACACATGAATTTCAAATACAGAGGACTCGATTCAAGCACTACAACAAATGACGGCATGATTCACATTGACTACCAAAGAACTAGCCGCTAGAGTAGAAGATGCCGAGGGCCAAGCCAGGACGAATAATTTACACTTCATGGGATTTCCCTGAGGCTGTGAAGATTGAAGAATCCTTCCCTGAAAAGTTTCTAGACCATTGGCTCAAATCCTTCATGCCCAAAGAGGCTTGATCTCCCTAATACACAATTGAGCGAGCACAAAGAGAGTTGACCCAAAGGCCTCTACCATGGGGCTGCGCCCCACCCCATGATCACCCAAATTCTTAATTACATAGCCAGAGACGCCATCCTAAAACATGGCCTCACACTGGGACCACTCAGATCTCAGGCTGGTACTATAATGATCTTCCCAGAATACATCAAAATGGTTCAACAACAGAGGAAAACTTTCATTGCAGCCAAGAAGCGCTTGCGGGATCTTAACACCAGATATATGCTCATCTACTTGGACAGACTCAAGGTCATCTACAATTCCAAGATGCTCTTCTTCGACTCCAGGGAGGAAGTATTTGCCTGGACGGATGAAAGAGTCACCCTTCAGCCCAACACATCCACCGCGAATGACCAATGACTCTTTCCCACAAGACAGACCTCTGCGGTCCCCAGGCTGCACCGGTGGTCACACTCACACCAGTCTTGCTTGATCTGGAAGTATAGACCGCAACCAAGACCAAAGATGGGGTGACCCAACAGACATGGAGGAAGGGGAAATAACAGCCCCCCTGACCCTTGACAAGACACAGGTTGGTTGAGGAAGTAACTTCACACATTTTCTGACCAGCCAGGGCAAGGCACCCACCTTGACAAGGTGTGGACTGGATCCGGTAAGCGATCAGCACAGGAAGTCCAGACTCACCACTGCACTACACCAAGTATCCGGGACCAAAAACTATTTTCCCCTTATGGGAGAAAGCAAGTTGTTGCACCCACAGTTGAGGTAAATGAGTTTGGGGCAGGGAAACGTTTGGTACAATCCCACCCGGAGCCCCGTAGGAGCCGAGTTCTATCCTGACCTGCAACAGATACTTCATGTTTGAGAAATATGGAGTGGGGGAGTTGGGTAATTTATTTTTTGGTTCTTTGGTTATAAAGTCAGCATTGTGTCAATGCTGGGTAGATCCCAGACCCAGATACCCCCTCCCGCCACCCCGGTGAACAGGTGATGCCATATCATTGACTAAACATGACCACTTACAGGTTGTCACCTGGAATGTAAATGGCATGCTTGACAAGATTAAGAGAAAGGCGGTTCTCAAACATGCAAAGAGAACGGGAGCTGACATCCTAATGCTAGAAGAGACCCACATAGCAGGCAACAAAATTCCATACCTCACCTGGTATCAATGTAACCAGGTCTACCAATCAGGGTTTGTGAGGGAATCCAGAGGGATAGCCATCTGAGTAAGAACCCACATACCATTGGTACTGACAAGTGTGGTCTGATCAATGGAGTTGACTCACAACAATTACAGACCTCCTATATGGAGAACCCCTGACACCGATCAGTGTATAAGTGTTCCCTCCACTCAAAGGGACTTTCCTGGAAGTCATCACAGGGCTGCTGGGTGAGGTTACAGAGGGGCTCCTGGTGATGGTGGGACTGGAAATGGAGTAATGGATGAAACAGTAGATAGGTGGAGAAGAGAGGGACACAGGGCAGGAGGGCAATCTCTTCAACAATGTCCTGGGCATAGCAGATGCTTGCAGAATACTCCAACCGAAATAAACAGGCCACACCTTTTACTCCCACGCACACTATTCATTCTCCTGTCTCATTTCCCCCCTGCTGCCCCTGGGCTCAAACCCAAGGCAAACACAAGATCTTAGAGACACACATTTGGGCTGGGGGTTGTATGACCACGCCCTGATTAGCTTAACCCTCATTGTGCTATCAATGCCTGATGACACAATGGCTTATGGCTGCATGGTCCCTACAAGACGCACAATACAAAACACACATTGAAGGTGCAATAGACTTGTACTTTGATCAGAATACTGGTTGAGTGGACTCCCCGGGTACTTTCTGGGAGTCCTTCGATGCCACCATACAAGGTACGGCCATAAGCTACTCGACTGGGGAGAACCTGAGATGAACTCACGCTATATCTTAGCCAGAGTCCTGTATTCTAGACCTTTAACCACAGAGCTGGAGCCACCAAGAATAGGGGCAAATAGCGTGGAGAAGCCTGGCCCATGTGCCACAGATTCTCCAACAGACACAGTTAGACCAAGCAAAACAGATAGGGCAGGGGAGACAACTCAAGCAAACTATTGCACCACCTCTGTTTCAAGATTAACACCACACACCAATCACATACCTCACAGATCCAATGGGCCTGAAAATAGAAGAATCTAGACTCATCGCTTAACAATTCACACAAATGCTACCAAAAATTATATGCCCCGAATGGCACACTACCACAGGGGAAAATAGTGGAGTTTCTGTCTGACCTCCCTCTCCCAAGCCTATCACACTAGGAATGACTGTCCCTAGAGTAAGATCTCACACCAAATGAGCTGGCGGCTGCCCTGAGCCAATGCACTTGGGAAACACACCGGGTTCAAACGGCCTCCCAGGTGAATTCTTTAAAACATTCATGCCCAAACTGAGAGACCCATTAGGCGAGGTACTGCGGGAGGCCACTGAAAAGCGACGGCTACCGCCTAATTTCCATTGGGCAGAAATCGTAGTGGTGCTCAAACCACAACTCCCACCCAATAAATGCTCCTCCTACCGCCCAATCTTCATCATCAACATGAGGTCAAAATCATCACAAAGGCACTGGCAGACAGACTGGTAAGTGTGATCCCCATGCTAATACACCCCAACCAGGGGGGCTTTATGCCTCATCGTGCAACCAGGCGCAACAACAGGCTTACTCCACAATGCATTGGCTTTATCAGAGGGGCTGAGGAGGCCTGGAGCAGTAATGCTGGCTGATATAGAACAGGCCTTTGACTCGGTAAGCTGTTCGTATTTGTTCACCCTCTCCGCCGCCTTAACTTTGGAACTAAATACATAGCATATGTCAAATTGCTATACACTGACATCACCATGCAGTAGTGAGTGTGAGGAATGATTGCTCTGATCCTTTTGTAATATTGCGGGGCATGCGACAGGGATGCCCATTGTTCTCACTCCTCTTTGCCATTGCAATAGAGCCCCTAGCAGCATGGCTCAGGTTGGACGCGCAGATACGTGGGTTTGAGTGGGGAGGGGGAGTCTCTGACAGAGTGGCGCTCTATGCAGATGATGTCTTACTCTTCCTATCTGACCCCGACGAGACAGGTCCCCAAGCACTAAAGATCCTTGAGGTCATTGGGGAATCCTTGGAGCTCGACATCAACAGGGATACATTTTCTGTATTCCCAGCCAGCTCCTATCCCCAGAGCTTGAAATGGGCATCCTACCTGCAGGTAACTAGACAGGGCTTTCGATTTCTAGGTGTGCTTATCACAATAGACACAAAAGCAGCATGGGACCGCAACATTCACCTCTTAATGGAGAAACTGTCTCTGACATCAAAAAGTGGAAGAAACTCCCCCTCTCCCAGCTCAGTAGGTTGGCCAACATTAAGATGGTAGCCCTGCCCAGGTTCCTCTACCAACTACCCCTATGAGATTTCACATTCCCTGTTTTGTAAAATAAACTCAATGCTCTGCAGCTACTTGTGGAATCAAAACCACCCTGCATAGCCCTCCAGAAATGATTTCAATCCACGTACATGGGTGGCATTGCAACAGCAGATGTCAATGCTTACTATAGAGCATCACACTTATTGATTATTAACGAATGGGGGAACGACAACCAGGGCAACCTGGCATATGCTGCGGAGAAATGGACCCTCTGAGGGCTGACCAGCCCATTTCTTGATATATGGGGGAGGGAAACGTCTACCACTCCCGCTGGCGACCAGTATATTAGTAAAGACATGGAAAGCTGCCTTGATGCACATGGACTGGGGTGAAAAACTTACAGAACAAATAATGCTATGGGGAGGAGAGACACTACGACAGGTGACAACACTAGAGGGATTCCGACTTTGGGATATTATAGGGATCACGACATTGGGAAATGTCATGGAGGGTGCCACATGGAAATCCTTCCAAATGCTACAAGTGGAATTAAATTTACATTGTTGTCAATTCTATAAATGCTTGCAGCTCTGGCATGCAATGACACCATGCATTTTGGAGCTGGAATGCCTTCCTGAGCTTAACCCACTAGAGGGTAAACTACTCATGGGGGATCTTGGAGAACACAAGGTAACCAAAATATATCGATCATGAATACTCAACCAGCCGACTCCTTTTTAGGCCCTCCGTTGGGCATGGGTGGCGGACGTGGGAAAGCTTACTGATGACGAATTGGTGGATGCCAGAGCCTCTTCTCAACAATTATACATAGAGGCCAGATTTAGCCTCAAACAGTTAAAATACCTCCATAGGGTATTAGACGCAGGCTGTGGAGGATGAGGGGGTGGGCTCCTCTTCCCATCTCCACTATAATGTGGAGCAGGGAGACCTCTTACGCACAGTGTGGGGCTGCGGGTCCATGAAACTATATTGGAATTGAGTCTTGGCCTGCCTAGGATCGGTCCTGGGGTGGAGACTGCCACCAGACCCTAAGCTTACACTTATGTACATCAGCAAAAACCTAGACAGAAATGGGTATAAAAAAGTCTTACTTTACCTTGAGCTAATGGTGGCCAAAAGGGACGTAGCACATTGGTGAAAGGACTCCTCCCCTGGACGGACATGGTTTTTGGTGTCTTTGAAGTATTATTATTGATATATGTGTTGATCTTGAAAGTGATGATAATATGGTCATTCCAAGTTACGAGGCAGCTGTTTGTATCTGTGGCTTGTCCTAAGGGTGCAAATATGACCTCTAGTGTGTGTCACGCAGAGTGTGTTTGGCTGGAAACAATTTGTTGGAGGTTGAAGGCATCAAAATTGGTTGTTATAACTGAGGTTGTGATTTGATTTTAGTTAATCTATTTGTTGAGGTATCCTAGAATGTACAGGTTTGGTTTGTCCAGATGATGACTGTATCTAGTAAGACATCCTTAAAGTTATCATTGCTGGGCGGTGGTCTGTATATTAGGAGGAAGGAGCAAGTGAGTGGTGTGGAGTCTGATCATCAAGGACTCTCAGGTCTATTGTGTGGTTTTCAATTTTTGTTATTTCCAGTGATTTTTCATGAACGATGGCCAAGCCTCCTCCATTTTCACCAATGCGAGTTTTGTTAATGATGCAAAAATGTAGTAGGATGGCTTCTTGGCATGGGGTGCACAGCCTTTGCTGAGCCACTTTTCTGTAACAAAGGTGAGGTCTGGTGTAGTAGGTCAAAAATGTTGAACCAAGTTTTGATCACGGATCTTGCATTGAATGGTAAATACTGTAATTGTTTTGTATCTTTCCTCTTCATGCCAAAGTGCCTCGAGGTGATTATGTGATGTAGTATGAGAGGAGGAACAGGGGAATAGGGTATATCGGTGTGGGTGCATTAGGGGGTAGTATGGTTGCAGCTGGGGGTGGTGGTGGATGGCAGATTGTTTGAGTAGAGCGCTCAGAAGTTTGAGGTGTGTGTGCGGGGGTCTTTTTGTGTAGAGTAGTGTCATTGTAACTATTGTGCTGTTGGGTGGATTGAATGGGGGCTGGAGAGTTCTGGGGGAAGGTATGATCAGGGAACCTAGTGATCATATGTTTTGCGTTTTCTCTTGATTTTTAGTTTTCTTGGTATGGTGACATTTTATTTGTCATTACTTTGGGTTGCAGCTTTTGGAGTTAGTGTGTTGTTTCTGATAGGTTGTGTGGTGTAGGTGTAGTGGTTAGAATTGCTACTGAAGAGGTTATATGGTTGATGGGGTGGTTCAGTAGTAGTTAAGGTCACTTAAGGGGCTGTGTAAAGTGGGAGGAGAGGAGGAAGGCCTGCTCAGGTAACTCTGTGCAGACTCAATCACTTAGCCTACAACTGGTGTGCAGTGGTCCAAGGGAGCTACTGCTCTGCTCGTGATCTCCATGGTTGCAAGACAGGCCCAATAATCACTTTTAGTTCTTGTCCAACACTGCAGGTAAGCCCCAATTTAAAGGTACTCAATGACTGGCTGTAAAAACCTTCCCTTACCAGCCCAAAAATATGTGCTAAATAGACTCTCAACACACAATTTAGCACTCACAGAACAGATTAAGTAGCTTATGCTAGATTTTGGGTTAACTTCTTTTGCCTTTTTTGTGCTTTTTGGGGCATGAGGGGAATTTGGTATGTTGTCATTTTAGTACAGTTTTGAAAAAAAAGGGGAACAAACGTTGGGCAGGCACACACACAAACAGTAGATTCAAATGTGAAATTGCAGAACAAAAATCCATCTGTTCTCATTGACTTTGCTCTGGCATCCCTACAAATTAAGTTTTGTAAGGGAGTACATATATGTAGTATTTATGGAGATGGTCTGACTGTTTACTATTTAGTATCTTTGTGGGGATTGAAGCATCTCATGATAGTCCTTCACTCCATCAACAATAGTAATATATGTTTAGGCCAGGCATCATTTCTGTTATGGAGCATAATCTTGAGTATGTTACGCTTGTTACAATTCCCAAGGCAATTGTGTATTTTGTGCTATTTTGTTTAGCTCATAATACATCCATTCTGTTTGTGAGGATGCATTATGAGCAAACATATAGTGCTAAATGCCAGTCTTGCATTTTGTATAATTTAAACTAATTTTGCAGAATGTGACATAATTATGCAAAAGCAAATCCCACAAATTTCGCACACCTTTAGTGAAGATGCAGCATAAGACATGCTTACCGTTGCACTCCGGCAGAGTGTGAGGACCAGCACTTAGGGGTTATCCTGGAGCTGCAGGCGCCAAAACAAACACCCCTGCCACACTAAGCCCTGCTCTGTGCCACAGCTAAGGAGGGGAGCCCCAACTGATTGCCCGGCGGCCTCCCCCCACCACCTGCAGGCCTGGCGTCAAAGACGAGAAAGCTCCCGCACTGAACCCAGGCAGCAACACCGATCTACCCCCCTGATGTAACGCCGGCTGGCCGGACTACACAAGGGGTCAATGGCCTGAGAGAGCTGCGACGCCGCAAGCCTCCCGCTACCCACGCCTGGCTCGCCCACAGCACATAATCACTGCGGACCCGTCCTCGATGTGCCACAGGCCTGGCCCTACAGATTCTCACTGTGCCTCTGCGCTGCCATAGCGCATCGGCCAGGTACTAGAGGCGAATGTCCACCAACAAACATGGAAACAAGGCCTCCAGGCAACTTCTCTTCACGGAAGCGCTCAAGAAACCACGCAATATGTCCACGAAGGGCACCACTCCTCCTACAGGCGACCCCCCCCTCAGACTGCTTCAGCCGCCACACAAGGGGAGACCATGGACTGCATCCTGCTGGAAATCTTAGCTGTCAGCTGGCGTAGTGAAGGGTTAGACACTAATATTTCCTCCTTTGCGGCGGAAGAAAAGTCGCTAAGAGCAGACATTGCATACACGAGCGGAGGGACTGGATCAAAGACTGACAGCAGTAGAGGGCCGCCTCGAATCCGTACAAAGCAGGGACCAAGAACTTCTATTTCTCCACAGCAAGCTGGTCTATTTGAAAGACTGTAGCAGGAGGGACAATGTCCGTTTCTTTGGATTCCCAGAGAAAATTGAAGGCTCAAACGTCAGAGCATTCCTCAGCAACACCCTTCCGAAACTGTTTGGTATCTCTTTTGACCCACCACTGGAAATGCAATGCGCACATCTCATTGGCCCTCCCCGCAAGGACTCTACCAAGCCCCCTCGACCCCTCGTTGCCTGCTTTCTACGGCATGAGCAGGCAAGGCAGCTGCTGGCCATTGAGCACATCCAAGGCCCATTCACATACGAAGGGCATGACATTTAAATGGCAGCGGACTTCTCCAGGGAGACCAGCGACTGCCGCAAGGCATTCCTCTCTATGAGGTCCCAACTTCGACAAAGGAACATCAAATACGGCCTGTTTGAGCCTGCCCGCTTTTGTATCACTAAAGATGGGTACTCCAGGGACCTCTATGATCCAGGGGACCTGCGCCTATTCCTGGACCACGCAGAATCACAGAACATGGACACCCAGCATGCCGCCCCGGAGCAGGCGCAGTCTTATTCCTCTTCTCAGGCATCGGACAGCAGAAGACATAACACCAGCGGTACGTGGCACCGTGGCAGGGACCTTGAGAGGTCCGCCCGCACCCACGAGGACAAGGCCTCAGGCCTTCAAACTGTAGCTGCCTTCTTACAGGAGCAACACATAGACAAGTTCCGCTCTCCTCTAAAACCCACTTCGAGCATAGACTGAGTTTGGGGGGCCCTAGCCGGGCCCCCCATCACAGAGACAGAACGAGGCGCGGACACTTTGCCGAGAAGAAAGAAGTCTTCCAGACAATGGACAGCTGAGTATCGCTCTAATCGTGTTTAATGTTTGAATAGTTATATATGCAATGTATGTTACCTGCAGATGTGGCGGCTCCCATGACACTTGCTTTATACAATGTAATGGGCATCACTGCTTCTGATTCCGTTCTATTTGATGTATGCCCTTGACTCCCCTTTCGCCACCAAGCGCGCCCAGCGAGATGTCAAGCTGTTTCAGGACACTGCCCCCACCCCCAGTGTCTTCTCCCTACCCCCTCTCACCCCCACGAACAATACAAACACCCCGGCCCGTCTAGGGCAAATACTCCTTCTTTTGGCCTCAGATATTGTCTCGGCCTCCCGATAGGGCCCCCACCTCAGAGTGGCGCCCCAGCGAGTTTAGACCTGCAGTAGAAAGTTTAGGATCCCCAGTGCTGCACAGCAACCAACAGTCCCCCCTTCTACTTATCCTCCCCTTCTCCCCCTCCCCACTGCCCCCCTTACTACACCGCATCACACCTCCTGTGATCCACCTCTAGGCCCATATCCTAGCTAAAGCCGGCCTTGGTTGCTCCACCAGACCATACCACCTCTGCTGCGTGTCAGGAACCCTCCCGTTACTCACACCCTCCTCCTTAACCCCCCCCTTTTTCCTTCCCTCCCCCCTCTCTCCCCTATTGTACTGGTGAGGCCTCAGGTGCCCCTCCCACCATACCTACCCCCCTAGCTCCCTACCTTCTCTCTCGTTCCAACCTGCCTACCACCTTCCCTCTCTATACCCACGCCTGAGCCGCTCCACCTTGGAACCCTATCCCTCTCTCGCATACCGCCCCGAATGCTCTGCTACCTATACACACACAGAAGACAGGACTCACCCCTGCTGACCTCTAGCGAGCTCTCCAAGCCAACAAGGATCCTTAGCATATCCTTGTGGCCACTTATCACTGCCCGCTTCATCCGGTTCCCTAGGCATGAATGCCACCCATCCACTCGGCGCGATAACATGGAACGTCCACGGACTAACGCATTATATCAAAAGGAAAAAAATACTCTCCAACCTCCAAACAAAACGGGTGGGCATAGCACTACTGCAGAAAACGCACCTAGATGCTCTAGAGTCCGATAAGCTGCGCAGAGACTGGGTGGGGAAAGATGATTCACAGCAGTGTGCCAGAGAGTGCTGCCCCGGACTCGGGACCCATCTGCAAATGTGGGATGGCGATCCTCATCCGCAAATCTCTCCCGGCCACGGTGACACGGACGTGGACGGATCCGGGTGGACAATACACGTTTGCCAAGCTGCGACTAGGGGATGCCCACATCTGCGTAGGATTGGTCTATGCCCCGACCAGTGTGAAAAAATCGTTCCTTCTCCAACTGAATCGCCTACTGGTGGAGATAGGCGCCTCACAGTATCTTATCAGCGGGGATTGGAATCTGGTGAGAGACTCAGTTCTGGCTAGAACGGGCCCCATCGACGGGCAATGCTGTGGACAGAGCTCTGATGGACGATATACTGGTGGACAATGGTCTGGTGGACCATTGGTGCCTTTGCCACCCGGCCGATACAAAATTTACCTTTACATCCACAACCCACGGCACGCTCTCCCGCTTGGATTATTTCCTGGTTTCTCAAAGGACGGTACAGCTTGTCCGGGAATCCCACATTCTAGAGGCAGCACTCTCTGACCACTCTCCAGTCCTCTTGTCACTAAAGGTAGGGCTGGCTAGACCGGGCCGTAAGCCCTGGCGTATGAATATACAGCACCACCGGACCCCTAAGGGCAAATCTCAACTACCATCGCACCTCCAAGTTTACCTCTCCAGCAACCGGGGGTCCGTGGACTCAGACAGGACCCTCTGGGCCACAGCAAAAGCTACTATTCAGGGCCAGCTTATGCACGACGCAGCACAGGCCAACAGACAAACAGCTGCCTGGCAGAGGACCTAGAAAAAGACATTTTGTCCTATACCCGCCTATAGACGGCACAACCTACCCTACAGCACCGTAGAGCTTTGGAACAGGCCCACATGGCACTGAACGGTCTTTTCACCTCTAAGGCAGAATACGCCTTACAGAGGATGAAAGGGAGATATTATGAGCAGGGGGAAAAGGCGGGGAGACTACTGGCAGCACAGCTTCGTCAACGGGAGGCGGCCATGGCCATACCGGCCATTCAGACAGCCGGAGGGGAGACCCTTATACGTCCCCAGGATATCGTGAACAAATTTGCTCTGTTCTACAAGTCCCTCTACACCCCAGGGGCACCGGCTGAAGGGGACAGAATGGACACCTTCCTTACAGAAGCTAACCTCCCCCGCCCTTGGACAAGGGCAGAGTGCTCCTTGACGGAGAAATAAGTAAGGAGGAGATTGCACACGCAATAGCTAACCTACCCTACCACAAAGCCCCTGGTGAAGATGGCTTCCCGGCAGAGTTTTATCACTTGGCAGGGGAAGGGGTAGCTGACACGCTGCATGCAGCATTTCAGGAGGCGGAGCACAAGTCCTCTTTAGGCCCCCTCTCTAATAGAGCGGTGATTGCCGTGCTACCCAAGCCTGGGAAAGATCCCCTAGTGTGCGGCAGCTACCGCCCTATCTCACGACTGAACTGTGATATCAAAATCCTGGCCAGTATCTTGGCATCCCGCCTCCGTAAAGATATTCCCTCCCTGGTCCACCACACGCAAGTTGGATTCGTACCTGGTCGCTCCTCCAGAAACCACCTGCGCACCCTAGCCCACACGCTCAGGTCCGCCAAAGATCTTCGGACAGACGCACTGGCACTCTCACTTGACGCTGAAAAAGCGTTCGATCGCATCGAGTGGGACTACCTTTTTAAGGTAATGGAGCGCTTTGGACTAGGCGAATAATTCATAGCCAAAGTGCAACTGCTATACGATAACCTCACAGCACAGGTAAACTGTGGGGACTTTGTAGCGGATCAATCAATCATTTGTAGACCGCGCTACTCACCTGTGAGGGTCTCAAGGCGCTGAGTGGGGAGGAGCTGCTACTGTTCGAACAACCAGGTCTTGAGAAGTCTCCTGAAAGTCAGCAGGTCCTGGGTCTGTCGCAGGTGGATGGGGAGGGTGTTCCATGTCTTGGCGGCGAGGTGAGAGAAGGATCTGCTGCCGGTGGTCGTTCGGTGGATGCGTGGAACGGTGGCGAGGGCGAGGTCAGCGGAGCGGAGCTGTCGGTTGGGAGTGTAGAAGGTGAGTCGTTTGTTGAGGTATGCTGGTCCGACGTCGTGGAGTGCTTTGTGAGCGTGGGTGAGGAGCTTGAAGGTGATCCTCTTGTTGACGGGGAGCCAGTGCAGGTCCCTCAGGTGGGCGGTGATGTGGCTGTGGCGGGGGATGTCGAGGATGAGGCGTGCGGAGGCGTTCTGTATGCGTTAAAGTCTCTTCTGGAGTTTAGCTGTGGTTCCCGCGTAGAGGGCGTTGCCGTAGTCCAGCCTGCTGGTGACGAGGGCCTGGGTGACCGTCCTTCTGGTTCCGGTGGGGATCCATCTGTAGATCTTGCGAAGCATGCAGAGGGTGTTGAAGCAGGAGGAGGAGGCGGCATTGACTTGCTGGGTCATTGACAGAGATGAGTCCAGGATGAACCCCAGGTTGTGTGCGTGGTTGGTGGGTGTCGGCGCAGCTCCCAGCAAGGCCGGCCACCAGGAGTCGTCCCAGGCGGAGGGGGTGGAGCCGAGGATGAGGACCTCCGTCTTGTCCGAGTTCAGTTTCAGGCGACTGCTCTTCATCCATTCGGCGACAGCCTTCATTCCTTCGTGGAAGTTGGTTTTGGCAGTGGCGGGGTCTTTGGTGAGGGAGAGAATCAGCTGGGTGTCGTCGGCGTATGAGATGATGTTGAGGTTGTGTGATCGGGCGATGTTGGTGAGCGGTGTCATGTAGACGTTGAAGAGGGTCGGGCTGAGGGATGATCCTTGGGGTATGCCGCAGGTGATCTTGGTGGCTTCGGATCGGAATGGAGGGAGGCGGACTCTCTGGGTTCTGTCGGTGAGGAAGGAGGTGATCCAGTCCAGGGCTTTGTCGCGGATCCCTGCGTTGTAGAGGCATGTGCGTAGGGTGTGGTGGCAGACGGTGTCGAAGGCGGCCGAGAGGTCTAGGAGGATGAGGGCCGCAGTTTCGCCGTTGTCTAGCAGGGTCCTGATGTCGTCGGTGGCGGCGATGAGGGCGGTTTCGGTGCTGTGGTTGCTGCGGAATCCGGATTGGGACGAGTCCAAGGTGTTGTTCTCTTCGAGGAAGCGGGTCAGTTGTCTGTTGACGATCTTCTCGATGACTTTCGCCGGGAACGGGAGCAGGGAGATGGGCCAGAAGTTCTTGAGGTCCTTTGGGTCTGCCTTTGGTTTCTTGAGTAGGGCGTTGATCTCTGCGTGTTTCCAGCTTTCCGGGAAGGTGGCGGTCTCGAATGAGTTGTTGAAGATCTTTTGGAGTTGGGGTGCGATGATGGAGCTTGCTTTGTTGAAGATGTGGTGGGGGCAGGGGTCTGACGGTGATCCGGAGTGGATGGTGTTCATGGTTTTGATGGTGTCTTCGTCGTTGACGTGGTTCCAGGAGATCAGGAGGCCGGTGTGACTGGGGGGCGGTGAGTCTAAGGTGTCGGCGGCTGTCGGGGGGTCTGGATGTTGAAGCTGTCGTGGATGTCTCTGATTTTGCGGTGGAAGAAGGTGGCTAGAGAGTCGCAGAGGTCTTGTGACGGTGGGATGTCGTTGGAGCTGGAGCTGGGGTTGGCGAGTTCCTTCACGATGTTGAAGAGCTCTTTGCTGTTGTGTGTGTTGTTGTCAATGCGTTCCTTGTAGGAGGTCCTTTTGGCAGTTCGAATGAGTTGGTGGTGCCTGCGGCTGGCGTTCTTGAGGGCTGCATGGTTGTCCGGTGATTGCTCGTGGCGCCATTTCTTCTCTAGTCTTCGGCAGGTCTGTTTGGATGCCTGGAGGTCGGCGGTGAACCAGATGACCCTTCTGTCGGTGCGTCTGTTAGAGGGTTTCTTGATCGGGGCGAGAGTGTTGGCGCAGTCGTCGATCCATTGCCTGAGGTTGCGGGCGGCTGTGTCAGTGTCGGTGTGGTCGGTTGGTGGGTCTTGGGCGAGGGTGGTGATTAGCTGGTTTTCGGATGTGTGCAGTGGTTTTCTCGAACGAGAAGTGGATGCAGCGGTGGTCGGTCCAGTGGAGTTCGGTGGTGTGGCTGAAGGTGACGTAGCTGCTGGCGGAGAAAATGGGGTCGAGCGTGTGTCCGGCGGAGTGGGTAGGTATTGTGACCAGCTGTTTGAGACCGAGGTTGGCGAGGTTGTCCAGCAGTGTGGTGGAGTTGCTGTCGTCGGCGTTCTCGAGGTGGTAGTTCAGGTCTCCGAGGAGGATGTAATCTGTGGAGGCCAAGGCGTGGGAGCTGACGATGTCTGTGATGGAGTCGCTGAACTGTGGCCGGGGGGTCTGTACACGAGGGTTCCTCTGAGGTTGGTGTTGGGATCGATGTGGATCTGGAAGTGCAGGTGTTCGGCGGTGCTGAGGGTGTCTTCGGTGTTGGTCGAGATTCTGAGGGTATTTCTGTGGACGATGGCGATTCCTCCTCCCGGTCTGTTGGTGCGGTCCCTGCGGGTGATCTTGTAGCCCTCCGGGATGGCTATGGCAACGTCAGGTGCCGATGAGGTGTTCGTCCAGGTCTCCGTCAGGAAAGCGACATCCGGGGAGGATGAGTCGAGCAGGTCCCAGAGTTCGATGGCGAGCCTGTGGATGGAGCGGGTGTTGAGCAGTATGCATCTGAGACGGTTGTGGCCTGCCTCGGTGGGGGGGGCTGGTCGTGTGCTGGTGCACGCTGGCTGGTGAAGCTGCAGTTTCGGCAGGTGAAGGGTCCGTGGGTGCGCTTCGGGGTGGCCTGGAAGCAGGTTGTAGATCGGCCGGCGTTGAGTGCGTGGAGGAGGTTGGCGTCGTAGCGGCATCTGGTGTCGTGGCGCTCGCGGGGGCCAGGGGGTCTGGCGCTGGGCATGGTCCAGGCGCGGACAGGCGCAGACGGGCTTGTCTTAGGCGCGCCAGAGGCGTGCCCACTGCGTGGGTCCGCTGCGCGGCCGCACAGCGGCCGCCATTAAGAAGGGGAGGTGGGAGGGAGGAGCAGCTGGGAGGCGGGTGCAGGGCCAATGGGTGAGCGAGGGGGGCGGGGCCGCAGGGGAGGCAGCGGCGGGAAAAATGAATGGCAGGGGGCCGAAAGTAAAGAGAGGCAGAAGAGGGCGGAATAGAATGAAGCTACAGGCAAGAGGGCAAAAAGTGAAAAGGCAGAAAAAGCGTCTAATGAACAATGCAATTAGACAAAAGAATAAAACTACAGGCAAGAGGGCAAAAGAAAAGAGGCAGAGACAACGGCAGCAGGGAGGCAGGGGGGCAACACAGGTGGCTCGAACTCACGGCAGCGAGGGCGGGAGCACGGGCGCAGCTAGGTGGAGCTGTGCGGCGTGGAGAGCGACCTGCCTGGAACAGGGTCAAGGGTCGCTCTCTTCACCGCGCAGCGGCTGCCATTAAGAAGGGGAGGTGGGAGGGAGGAGCAGCTGGGAGGCGGGTGCAGGGCCAATGGGCGAGCGAGGGGGGCGGGGCCGCAGGGGACGCAGCGGCGGGAAAAATGAATGGCAGAGGGCTGAAAGTAAAGAGAGGCAGAAGAGGGCGGAATAGAATGAAGCTACAGGCAAGAGGGCAAAAAGTGAAAAGGCAGAAAAAGCGTCTTATGAACAATGCAATTAGACAAAAGAATAAAACTACAGGCAAGAGGGCAAAAGAAAAGAGGCAGAGAAAAACGGCAGCAGGGAGGCGGGGGGCAACACAGGTGGTTTGAACTCGCGGCAGCGAGGGAGGGAGCAGGGGCGCAGCTAGGTGGAGCTGTGCGGTGTGGAGAGCGACCTGCCTGGAACAGGGTCAAGGGTCGCTCTCTTCACCGCGCAGCGGCCGCCATTAAGAAGGGGAGGTGGGAGGGAGGAGCAGCTGGGAGGCGGGTGCAGGGCCAATGTGCGAGCGAGGGGGGCAGGGCCACAGGGGACGCAGCAGCGGGAAAAATGAATGGCAGAGGGCCGAAAGTAAAGAGAGGCAGAAGAGGGCGGAATAGAATGAAGCTACAGGCAAGAGGGCAAAAAGTGAAAAGGCAGAAAAAGCGTCTTATGAACAATGCAATTAGACAAAAGAATAAAACTACAGGCAAGAGGGCAAAAGAAAAGAGGCAGAGACAAAACGGCAGCAGGGAGGCGGGGGGGCAACACAGGTGGCTCGAACTCGCGGCAGCGAGGGCGGGAGCACGGGCGCAGCTAGGTGGAGCTGTGCGGCATGGAGAGCAACCTGCCTGGAACAGGGTCAAGGGTCGCTCTCTTCACCGCGCAGCGGCCGCCATTAAGAAGGGGAGGTGGGAGGGAGGAGCAGCTGGGAGGCGGGTGCAGGGCCAATGGGCGAGCAAGGCTGCGGGGCCGCAGGGCACGCAGCGGCGGGAAAAATGAATGGCAGAGGGCCGAAAGTAAAGAGAGGCAGAAGAGGGCGGAATAGAATGAAGCTACAGGCAAGAGGGCAAAAAGTGAAAAGGCAGAAAAAGCGTCTTATGAACAATGCAATTAGACAAAAGAATAAAACTACAGGCAAGAGGTCAAAAGAAAAGAGGCAGAGAAAAACGGCAGCAGGGAGGCGGGGGGGGCAACACAGGTGGCTCGAACTCGCGGCAGCGAGGGCGGGAGCACGGGCGCAGCTAGGTGGAGCTGTGCGGCTTGGAGAGCGACCTGCCTGGAACAGGGTGAAGGGTCGCTCCGATTCGTAGGGAGACACACCAGGGATACCTCCTCTCCCCGCTCCTCTTCCTCCTGGCCATGGAACCTCTGGCAGCCACCATACGTAAAATGGCTGATGTTACGGGCATACGCCTCCCGATGGGAGACTCCAAAATCTATCTTTAAGCAGGCGACATTCTGCTCACCCTCACGGACCTGCGCCGCTCCCTGCTGTCCCTGCTCCACATATAAATGATTTCTCATCCTTTGCTGGCTACAAAATTAATTGGGAGAAAAGGGAAGCACTACCCATTTCAGACGGCACCACAAAAGCGGCCATACATGGATTACCCTTCTATAGGCAACCCTCGCGCCTCAAATACCTGGGTGTCTTGGTGAACAAAGGGATGGAGGGGATGGTAGCAGACAACCTTAATACTCTGCTCACTCAGATGCAACGTGACTCCGAAAAGTGGAAGGTGCTGGGGCTCCCTCTGTGGGGTAGGGTACAAGTTGTGCGTATGGTAACCCTCCGCGTTTTATTTATACCCTTGGAATGCTTACCCTCCAGGCACCTCTTGCCACGTCACACTTAATAGACTCCAGGGTAAAATCCTTCATGTGGGGTTCTTCGAAGCCCCGCTTGGCAGCGTTGAAACTGAAGGCCCGCCGCTCCTGTGGAGGACTGAGCCTCCCGTCAGTAGAGCATTTTGCCCTTGCCCTGCAGCTCTCCCAATTGGCGTACGTGCTACCAGGGGCCTCTGATGCGCCACAATGGGTACACATACAAAAGTACCTGATATCTACAGAGATGGGCCTTTCCACCCTTTATGGGACAGAGACAAGTCGCCAGGATCCTGCTAACCTGGTCTTGTCTTCCATGCATAAGGCCTGGCAACGGGCACATCGCCTGTTGGATTTGAACCCACGATTTCATGAAAAAGCCCCGATTTGGGGAAATGCTGGCATATGCATAGATGGGCAGACACTGTCCTGGCCCACATGGAAGGCAGCAGGCATCCACACTCAAGATCAGCTCCTCCATGATGGCAACCTCAAGACATTCATGAAGTTAGGAGAGGAATTTGGCCTCCCCGCGCCACAGTCTTGGAAATTCATCCAATTACAGCACTGCCTGAGGAAGTGCCTAGGCCCGCGTCCTTGGTCATTGCCGTCCTCACCGGTGGTATCATACCTGCACACATGGGGAAAACACAAAGGGGTGACATCTGGACTGTATGGGATATTTACAAGCCAGCTCTTCTCACAGCCCCTGTCACAAACCCTCCGCACCAAATGGCAAGCCCGACTATTGATCTCCTATGAGGAAGACGACTGGGTAGAGCTCTAGAAGACCTGGACCGAGGCACCCGGGAGGCAAGATTGAAATTCTGCTTATTTAAGCTCTTACATGACAGGCACTGGTCACCAACGAAACTACACAGAGCAGACCTACTCCTGCATGCTAACTGCTGGAGATGTACAAATACAAAATGCGATACGACCCATATTATATGCAATGCCCATCGGTGCAACCCTTCTGGTCCTATGTGGGCTGGGTCCTGAGTGCTACTATGCCCCTGCACTTACCACTTCCCCCCGCCGTCATTCTTCTGCATGACCTGCGGCACTCCACAGAGCTCTCGAAACCACAACGCCCCCTTCTCCACACGGAACTGGCAACAGCAAAAGTATGTATCCCGCGACAATGGAGGTCTCCGACCCCACCATCGCAAGAGGCCTGGCTAACAGCCATGACCCACATGGCCTCCCATGAGCGAGTCATTTAAACCTCCAGGATCAATCTGACCTGCTCCTCCAAGTTTGGGCACCTTTCTTGCGGACGGAGGGCGGCAATGAGGAGAACCTTACAAGACAGAACCCGGTCCTGGCTACAGCAAGGACGTCAGATGACGACGTGTGAACTAGCAGGAGCACCCGCCCCATGCACTAGCGCCTTTTCCCCCCCACCAGCGCCCCTGCCGACACGTACGGTGCCAGCCCTCACCATCTCCCCTCTGAATGAACCTCATACAGCCTAGACACGTACAGCCTGCCCTGTGCCACTCACTCTTCATCTTCCACCACCCTACATCCCTTGACATACATCCAATCATCCAATCATCCATTCATCCATCCATCCATTCATCTATTTATCCTGACATAATTACGGTCTCCTTTCCCCCCCACACACACCCCCCATACTTTCCCACACCCCTTTCAACCCTTATATCCGCCCTTCCCCCATTCTCTCATCTGCGACCATGCCCCTCCCATAACCTCTTCCTGACCTGAAAAAAAGGGGCTCTATATAGACAACCATTGATGATTGTTGAAAAAGACTCACCATATTGCCTTTGCCTTGAAGAAGTCCTTTGGGACGAAACGCGTTGGCTACGGTCGTTTTTAAGAAGAATTTGAATAAAGAAAGTTGGAACAAGACCTGCTGAATGAATTGAATTATTTTGTACTTAGTATTATGTATCATTTACATTAGTGATTGGAGTGCTGGATCATGTTGTTTCTTTAGTATTTGTGGGATACTGTATCCTGGGAGGTTTAGGGGTATTGGGCCTCAGATCCTTTGCACCCTAAGAGCTCGAATCACTCATAACCCCACACAGTGATAAGTGCAGTCATAATTGCCCCAAACCCTTTTGCATCATGTTTTTGTACTTTGTGAGTATGTCTATAGTGTCTCAGTGTGACTGCAGCCTTGGAACCTAGCATGCCATCAATGCAATTTCTGATGTCATCTGTGTGTATACAAAATTAAGTATTTTGCTCTTTTTTTTCCTGATGACACCTATCCTCTTAGACATGAATCATAAGCGAAAGGCTGTGGTCCCATTTTCAACATGCAGGTGTCTTCACAATGTACATATGTGTGGGAGGAGGCCAGTTTCACTGTCTGCAATCCAATATGGAAAAGAGCAAATATTTGTTCTTTTAGTGATGTCATAAACATTGTAAATGGAGAGTGGCACGAGGGATGTCATAGATGATGTCAATTCTGGTCACCTGTGTACATAGACAATGATGGCTGCTGTACTTACAAACGCTAACAATATATAAGTGCATGGGCAATTGTTGTAATTGAAATGTGCATTGACACTTTAAAATTTCAGATGCCCCAGCAATTGTTACATATAGAAAGAAGGTTGCATTCCCACTGTCAGCAGAGGGATGTGAAAAAGAGCATTCAGTGGCAGCTGTAGTAATGTCAAAAATGATGTGCAATGGTGATGTAATGTGCATGACCACACACATGATTTTAAAATAGCACACTAAGAGCGAAAAGCTTCAAAATCAATTCTAAAAAAACAACAAACAGCCAGTGCTTCATTTGTAAAAAGTAAGTACTGATGCCTGAAACTTTGCTCAGAATCCCAAAGCTGTTGCTAACTTTCGCCATCAAAATTCAGGGTGCCAAATACCAACGCTGTGTAGTATTTATTCCACTTCATACCCCAATAACCCCCCACCAGACACATTCTTCCTTTGTCACTTTTTCCATCTTTCTCTTGCTCATCCTTCCCCCTTGTGCTAAATGTCAGTTTTTCTGTCTTACTCTGGGTCAAAGTCTGATGAGGAAAAGCCTGTGCGGGTCGCCTAAAAATGAATGCTGATGGGCGCCACCTGCAACCACCGGCCAAAATTAAGCACTGCAAACAGCCGCATAACTGGAACAACGCAATCCAATGTTCTTTTTTTCGAAAAAAAACATTTTATTCGATGCCCCCTGAACATAAGTGTAATAGAAATATACTGTAGGAGTGGGCGGAATGTTGCATTCTGCCCACGGAATTGGCAAAATTTCGGTCAGTCCGCATTACTTTTTAACACGGAGTTCTGTCCAAATTCCACCAATCGCCTTGTGGCAGAATTTTTCTGCCACGAGGCACCAGAAAATGCACGCTGCAGAGCGCAAGCGAGAGGTGGCTGCCCCAAGTGTAATTTTCAAACGTGAGCGGTCAGTGGGCTGCTGTTCGAATAGATTTTCCTCTTGAACAGCAGCAAAATCAACTTGAATGGGCACACACTCTGGCGCAATGCATGGTGCTGTTCGTACTGATTTTTCAGTGCTGCTTGTGCTACTAGCACTAAATTACAATGTGAGCAGCATATTTTCCACCCATTGGTGGAACTCCACGGAATCTCGCAGAGTTTTTAGGTAACTCCGCTGAACTCCGCGAGTTCCGCCCACCCTTAGTATAATGTCCTGCTATTTAAAAAAGTAATCTTTCAAAAACACTCTATCAACCACCTCATCAAAAAGGGTCTCAAACTATTTATCACATATACGTGTACATTTGCAATCCCAGTCACACTTCACTTATACATAACATACTTTAAAATGTGACTTAATTTTTTTAATCTAAAACTCATTGAGTGAAATAAAAATTGTATAACACAGTTGAAATTTCATTTTGACATATTTTTCATATGAAGATTTTGTATTTGCTCAATTTGTTTTTGCTGTCCTTAGGGCTCTGTGCACTTTACCATTGCTAACCAGTGCTAAAGTGCTTGTGCTCACTCTTCTAAATATGTTAGAATTGGCTTATAAGTCCCTGCCAAACTGGTACTATATGTACCCAGAGTCTGTAAATTAAATGCTATTAGTGGGCCTGCGGCACTGATTGTGCCACCCTCTTAGGTAGCCCTTTCAAACATGTCTCAGGCCTGCCATTGCAGCCTGTGTTTGCAGCTTTAAACTGCCATTTTGAACTGACCAAATAAACCTTTTGGCAGGGTTAAACCTGCCTTTTTAATACATATGTCACCCCTAAGGCAGGCCCTAAGCTGCCCAAAGGGCAGAACGCAATGTCTTAAAAAAAGTAGGATATGTAATTATAAGTTTTACATATCCTGGTAGTGAAAAATTCTTAAATTCATTTTTCACTTCTGCTAGGCCTGCTTCTCACATAGGATAACATTGGAGTTACCCTATTACATGTAATAAACTGTAACTTCCCAATGGGAACAGATGAGCAGTTCATGTTTGGTCTCTTTGGAATTGTAATAAAAAAAATCCTCTTTTCTATGGTGAAATCTGATTTTTGCTTACAATTTGTAAAAGGCCACTTTTCAAAAATTGGCATTTTCCTGCTTAGCCATTTAGTGCCTGAAGCCTGTCTCTGGGTCTCATGACAGGGTGTAGTTGGCAGTTGGTCTTTGTGTATTTCTCCTAGTCACACACAATAGAGAGCTTAGGTGTGCCTGGATGGACCATCAGCTGCAGGGTGGGAGGGCAGAGTTAGGCACAGCCCCACTTAAAACTGAATGGGCTGTGTCCTGCCTTCGCACAAAGGACTGCATACCCCCTGTAGTTAGTATGGATCCAGGGCAGGGGGACGCAGGAAACCTGTGCACTTCACAGGGAAACTTCTAAATGCTTCTCGCACTTCAAACAAGGCACTAGGTATAAATATTGGACCTCTGACACCAACTCTTCAGTACACTCTTGGATCTGTGCATACTACAGAAGAAGGACTGCTGAACTGACTAGCTGCCAGAAGGACTACCACTCTTCTGCCCTGCTACTGTGCTGCCTGCTGCCCTGCTTGCTGAGAAGAAAATTAGACCTGCACCCTTCATCCCAGGCTGAAGTAACTCCAAGGGTGGCCTCCTGTTCTGAGCTACAGGGACATAACAAGCTCCAGAAGCTCCTTGCAGCTGCCCAGCTCACCTGCTGCCTGGACTTGTCTGAGCCCCTCTAGCCTCTACTAGAGTGAGTTCCTGATCCCCAAGTGGTGCCCCTCAGGTCCTGGACCCTTGGTGTGGCTCAGTTGAGCTCTCCTGAAGTTTTGGGCTCTTCACAAATGCAGACGGGCCCGTTCGCACCAGGACCTTGCTACCCACGCCAGCTGGCAACGCAAAGTTCTGGCGAACAAACTCTGCTCGCTACAACATCAACTGCCACAATAACCGTCAACACGAAGCTCCATCCCCCACTGTCTATAAAGCAAGAGGATCTTTGCGCAACAGCAACCACCATCCGTGAAGCCCGACTGGCTCTTCGTGCTACAAGCGACCCCTTCTACCGTGAACAGAACTCTTGCCACTGGACTGAGAAGGTAATTCTTTCAGCAGGACTAAACTGGCCCCTGTGTCCAACCCGCGCTCCATCGCGGTTGGCCTAAACTTGTGAGTTTCTACCCGTTTCACACAACCAGATAGCCGTGAGTGGCGCTTTGTGCTTCTGTGTGCTATTTTCACCTAAATCTTCTAAATTGCATTACTCCAGTTCTACTGATTGCATTTTTGTCATTTTGGTGTTGTTTGATTTATTACATTTCACTCTATACTTCTAAGTAGATGTGGGATTCTTTTGTGTTGTGTTTTGATTTTTATTACTGCTTTAAGTGCTGTGAAGTGCTGCATAAATACTTTACACATTGCCTCCACGTTAAGCCTGACTGCTGTGTGCCAAGCTACCAGAGGGTTGAGCACAGGTTAATATGGTGTTTGTTTGTGACCTCACACTGACAAAGATTGTGGTTGCAGCTTGAATAGGGTTTCACTTTCACCCCCCTTAATCTGTAACCCAATTTCTTACACATTGCATCTCTTTAACTCAAGTTTTAATGCCTTTTTCAGGCCTTCTATAATATGCAATTCTTAGTCACATTAGTAGACAATTGTAACTTACCCAAACCAAAGTTTTGTCAGGGGCAGGAGAGAGGGGAATATACAGGGGCAGGAAGGCAGTAAGACACTAGGTTAAGTTGCAACAACCATCCCCCCATGACTCTTTGACTACAGGGAGTTGTCCCCTCCCCTATGTGGCAAGCAGCATCCCTATAAGTTGATTATCAGAGTGCTCTTCAATAATAGCAAGCGAGCTTGCCTTTGTGAGTGTTGAATGCGACACTTCTAGGAATTCTGAGCAGAATATTGAATAGGATAAAATTCTGATGTGGATCCCAGTACTGAGGAGGCCAAAGACCTTTAGGGGCCTTGAAATATGGCTGCACTCAAGCTGGAATCATTAACATTCACAGGCATCGACTATTACTTTTTAATCTTATTAGAGAAGTTCTTAATAAATTAACTTTGAGCATTTTACCAGATAATTTTAATCTCTGTCACCGATTGGATCCCATCCCATCTATGATTTCATATCAAAGGGCTCCCAGAAACTGTTGTGTTCACTCTAACTTATTTAGTGTCTAGGTGAGAAAAGAACCCAATGATGGAACATGCACACATTTCAGGTGAGGCTCCTGTTCCAAGACTTGGCTCTCATCCAACATTCATAGGACCTCATTGATGAAGGGCGACCTTTTATTCTCTTCATGTTCATGGGTGCACTATAACTATTATTTATTTATTTTGTGGACTGTGTGTTGAGTGCGTGTATCATGATGAGTATAAGTGTCGGGTGTGGTTGAATGTCTGTATTCATCAGTTGTGTCACTCGTCTAAAGAAACTAGAGTCTGTGGATTGTGTCACACTCTGGTAGGAAAAACTTCATTCAAAAAGTATTCAGGTTGATATGATATGGGGTGCCAGTAGGTATAGCCCTCTGATCCTGGGCATTAGTGAATCAACATGAAAAAGTGCACTGTCTATAATTAGATCAGCGTCCCCACTAGGCACACCGTGAAATGTCAATCACTTCAGTAATTTGTAAACGCTTGTGTAAAGTGTTTTATTATCTCATTGTGTTGAAATCACGTTTTCCGTGTTCGGTAATCACACTTTTAAAACGTAAATCACTTTTTTCTTTGGTTAATTCAATCCCTCAATCCCAATGCATTTCGGGTCACCGCCCTTCGTCAGGGGAAATTTTCCTATAAGTAGATGGAAAAGCATGTGTTCAGAGATCCAAGTGAAAAATTTCGGAAGAGAAAGTATATATAAAGAATTCAGGAAAAAAGAACAGAAAAAAATGTCACCATAGTGTCGTCCATGCGCATTTAATTACTTCAAGATAGAAACTAGCGATATTCTTAAAAACGAGAAGGAACAAGGTATTCTAACTAAAAAGAAACCCAAAGTGAAGGTGTGTGTAAGTACACCTACATACCAAGGCGCAGAAACCAAAAGTGAAAAGACGGAGCGTTTAACGTACGTGATGAAAAAGTGAAGATCACACTGCCCAAAGTTTAGGTACACCTACAAGACGAGGCGCAAATACAAAAGTGAAAAAACAAAGGGGCAGATTTACAAGCCCCGTGCGCCACTTTTGCGCCGCCGTTGCGTCACTTCTGTGACGCAGCGGCGGCATAAAGCTAGCGCCATGCTGCTGGGGATTTACAACGTGACGCATCTAGGGAGATGCGTCACGTTGTAAAGCCCTGCGCCACATGAAACCTGCGTCAGGTTTCATGTGGGCGTTCCAGCGCAGGGTGGGCGTTCCGGTGCAGGAACGCCTCGGAAAAGTGCCTGAGTGAAATCTACAAGATTTCACTCAGTCACTTTTCCGACCCCGCTGCGTCAAAACCTTGCGCCTGCTTGAAGCAGGCGCAAGGCATGACGCACCATGTTGAGGATAGGCCAGGTTGGAACAGTGCTGGAGTTGCGTCGCGCCCGCGACACAACTCCAGCACTGCGCCAACCTTACGCCGGCAGATGCGACACGCATCTGTTTATCTTTGCGCCATGATGCGCCGCATTGTAAATGCAGCGCATCTGTGGTGGCGCAAGGGTAAACTTGTGTCACGCATCTTTCCTGGCGCATCCCGGCTGATTTGCAGGGATGCGCCAGGAGACGTAAATCTGCCCCGAAGTGTTTAGCATGTGTGAAAAAAATAACGCTACCCAAGGTTTGAAAACTCAGACCATATCCGAAGTGGATTAAGGTAAAATGAAGAAAACGACAGCGTAATCTCTTACCACTCTATTACGATCCAGTTGGATCAATGAGTCCCCGCAGTGGCATACCAGTAAATCGGTTTCACGACCGTATTAACGGCGTGATGAAAAAGTGAAAAGAAAGTGGAAAAGAAAATAGGACTAAAACCAAAGCTCTAGTCTGATATAGACACCTGTGCCCGCCATCTTGAAAGATCAAAAACAAAAGTGCTAAATATCATGTAGTCGATTTCCGTTCACACTGCGACATGTTAAAGACACATGTGTGTTAGAATACAAAACCATATAGGTGATATGATATAAGGAAAATATAAGTAGAAAGAAATTCACAATGTAAATTAAACTCACATATAAAAACGCCCATGTCGGCCATCTTAAGAGGGCAAAGTATAGTCTGAAAGTTTAACTAGTCAAATTATGACAATCGCAAGTCAAATATTCTAATGATATATAGGTAAGCAATACACAGAAGATACACGCTATAAATAACAACTTAAGTCCAGTCTTTCATTTAACCCTTTAGGGTCACATGAGTCAAGTTTGTTAATCCAAAATGCTTCGCGTTGAAGCAACCATGTTTTGTTATTTCGTCCTTCATAAATTGGCACAGATTGTTATGTTTGTGTTTAGAGAAATGTACTGCAACCAGTGATTTCTCATAGTGGTTACTGAATATTGCTTTTGTGTTCTGTCATGCGTACTTTCACCTTACGTTCAGTTTTTCCCACATAGACCAAGCCACATGGACATTTTAGCATATACACAACGTTTTTGGTGTCACACGTCACTGTTGTGTAAATTTATATGGGTGTGCCTTGGGTTGGATGCATAAAGGTATTGCCTTTAATAATGTTGTTGCAATGTCCACAATTTAAGCAAGATATAGTTCCCTTATAATTAGATGATGTAGATGTGGTTGGTTTTCTTAAACATGCTTTTAAGTTTTTGGACCTTTGGTAAGCAAACAATGGATGATGTTGGAAAATTCCTCTGAAGTCGACTTCAGTTTGTAGCATTGGCCAATGCTTCAACACCATTTTTCTGATTGAATAACTTTGGGTTGAGAATTTGGCAACAAATGCCATGGAAAGAGTAAAAATGAAAGATAGGAACCAATTGTTAACCATTCAAAAATCAGTAAAAAAACCGGAAAGAATGGCATTTGTTTCCAAATTCTCAACCCGAAGGTCCAAAAACTTAAAAGCATGTTTAAGAAAACCAACCACATCTAAATCATCTAATTATAAGGGAACTATATCTTGCTTAAATTGTGTCCCGAAATGCATTGGGATTGAGGGATTGAATTAACCAAAGAAAAAAGTGATTTACGTTTTAAAAGTGTGATTACTGAACACGGAAAACGTGATTTCAACACAATGAGATAACAAAACACTTTACACAAGCGTTTACAAATTACTGAAGTGATTGACATTTCACGGTGTGCCTAGTGGGGACGCTGATCTAATTATAGACAGCGCACTTTTTCATGTTGATTCGTCTAAAGTAGTCAGAGTGTATATAGAGCTGGGAGTGTGTGCTTTATGCGCTGTGTGTCGGACGTCAGGAGTGTGTATTGAGCTTTGTGGAGTGTGTGTATCCACTATCCCAATATATATTAATCTGAGTGTATATAGGGTTAGAAGTGTCTCTGTTTTATGAGTGTGTGTGTCAGGAGAGTGTGTCTTTTAGGAGTGTGTAGAGTCAGGAGTGTGGAGTCTGGAACAGGGCATTTGTATCACGTGGACTGTTTGTGTGTTCAGTGTGAGTATGAGGTGCTGTACTAGAGTATGTGTATATCTGTCAATTATGTCAGGCAACTATACCAGTCTGAATGTATACAGTCAGGAGTGTGTGTGTCTTTTGGGTGTGCCTTGCTAGAAGTCAGGATTGTGTGTTTTTCAACAGTGTGTTCAAACGTCTGTATTGCATGGAGAGAAAGTGTGTATTTTGCTTGCACTTTGTGTATCAGGTATCAAGGAGTGTGTCTATACAGCATGTGTCGGATGTGTGTGTTGTGAAAACAGTGGCGCATATTCTCAAGGACTTATCGCCGAGTTAGCGGCACTTTATCGCAGCCAAAGTGGCGATAAATTTATCGCACCATTCACAAGCAGGTGCTAACAGCCGACATCACCAGTTTTCCCACGATAGCAGCCGCAAAAAACATCGCCACGGATGACACCGGCAACTAACGCTAATGAGATGCAGAGTAGGCGTTCCCGTGCAAAAATCCGCGGAAACACCACTCCGCAACATTCTCAACGACCAGCCAGATCGGCGATAAGATCACAAAACATGCAATAAGGCGCGTTAGCAGCAGGGATTTAATACCTGCTCCTACCTGGTGTTAATTTGGACGACAACCTGCACCATAAAAGGGAGCCCAGCCCACAGCCACACCAGAAGAACAACAGATGCCATGGAGCTACTGATCATGCAGCTCGGAGCCCCAAGAGGGCCACAACACCCACCGCCACCACCACCAGGACCCCCATCCCCCCAGGACCACCCCCCCGGACCACCACAGAGGCAGCGCAGACAAAGACACCAGACCTTCCGAAAACGCACCAGCATCGGAGGCTTAACGCCAGAGGAAGTCATTGCCCACTACAGGCTCAAAAGGACAACCATCCTCCGCATCCTGACCCTCATTGCCCACAGGCTGACGGTACCAACACAGCGGAGAACCAACATCCCTCCGCAGACAAAGCTGCTGGCTGTGCTGCACCTGTTGGCCTCTGGTACCTTCCAACCAACAACTGCCAGAGTCGGAGGAGTCTCACAGACAGCCCTGTCAAAGTTCCTCACACCTGTCTTGGATGCCATCATCAGCTTGGTACCCCAGCAAACTTTACTTCCCACACACTGCGCAGGCTGGAGATCAAGCAAGGCTTCTACGCCATAGCTGGCTTCCCGCACGTGTTGGGGGCAATCGACTGCACACATGTACTCCCTGTGCCCCCTGCCGCCACTGCACACAATTACCGCAACAGGAAACACACGCATTCCATCAAAGTGAAGGCAATAGTGGACCACCGGGGACCCTTCACCAATGTCGTCGCCAACTACCCAGGCAGTATGCATGATTCCTTCATCTTCCGACAGTCCATCATCAACCAGCGCTTTCAGGATGGCACCTATGGAAATGCACTGCTCGTCGGTAAGTAACAACTGAACACACCACACACCTCAACTCCACCAACATACAACTCACAACTCTGGGAATGCACACGTCACAAAATCACATACAACATGACAACCAACATTCCCACATTCCAGACACAACAACACAACTTACTGTGGCAACCTGGGCTAGCCATGTACACAAGCCATCAACGGCATGGCACCTCAGCCACACAATTGCAGAATGTGGGGAGAGGTGGGAACCAGGCATGTGCGAAGGAGGCAAGTGACCCATGAATGTGAATGTACACAATGCCAAGTGTGGCGTGGATGTGCTGGACAGACTTCAGTATGCAGACCACAGACATTTCCATGTCGACATACACTGCTGGTGTCTGGAGTGTACTGGACAGTGGATGCAACCATGTTACCCCAGCCAGTGGGGAAGATCGCGGAAATGTAGCTGATTACATCCCCCCCCTGTAAGCGTGAGCGGAGTGGGCTGGCCCGGCGTACGCCAGGCTAGCGTCGGGGTGTGAATAAAAAGCCTGTTACTCTGGGCGTGGTTCTCTTCTGGAATGGCCAACGTGTCTGCCAGGGCGGCGCCTCTCACCCCGCCACGAGGCCGACGCCATGAGCGGCGGTGCCTGCGATCCTGTGCACCTGCTGCACCCCAGGCCGCTGGTCCCAAGACCCGTCATGACCGCCCCAGCGCACCAAGGCCGCACTGCTCAGCTGCAGACACCGGCGTGTGTCAAAGAGGGCCCACCACGTGCCGGTGCAAGCTCCAAGCCCGAGGCCCGCGACCATGGCAGCCTCCTCAGACCATCACGGCCTCCGCGACACAGGCCCCCATTTCTCCTTTCTCATTGACGTACTCCACCGCTGCCTCCGGCCTACACTGCGGTCCAGTAGGTCACACATTTGGAACTGAGTCTTGATTATACAATGGCAGAGTACATACGTTTATGACTGATTTTATATCACCCTTCGATGTGGTGCCACCAACTCTGTGCAATAGCATTCCAACGACACGTGTCTGTGGGCCCTTGCTGACCGCTGCCTCCGGCCTACACTACGGTCAAGTAGGTCACACATTTGGAACTGCGTCTTGATTCATTAATGGCAGAGTTTATACCATTGTACAGGCCTCATCGCAGACTGCATCCCCTTTCAGCTCTGGTGCCACTAACTCTGTGCCCCGAAATCCATGGATACTCTCTGGTTGAACTTTGGTGGCATCTGAGTCTATGGCCTGGGGGTTGTCTTCATCATCATGTAGCTGATACTGACTTGGTGTCAAAAATGAGTCTGTAGCATTCATCTCCTCCATATTGCCTGTGTCTGCTTGGTACTGCCCTCTGTATCATGCCCTGGAAGATCACCTTCCACTGACCCCCAAAACCCTCTGCGACTTTCACCTTGGACATCGACAAGGACCCGCTCAGCTCTCGTGGCCCTACCTCAGTGCACCGGTAGTCACCGTCCCGTGGAGGTGTTCCATGTGCCGGCCGCTGTGCATCCGGGGCCACTAACTCCGTGCAGCTCAAGTCATGAACCCTTGGTGTTTGAACTGTGAACTTCTGATTGTCTGATCACTGTTGTAGTTGTTGCCAGCACCAACTACTCCTTGAGGGCTGGCTCACACTCACCCTACACCCATCCAGCACAGGCGTCACTGGACATGTGACCCTGGCAATAAAAGGGGCCGGGCGCACGTGCCCGTAGCCAGTTCCACAAACTATCTAAGTGTGTCCGTGTGGTCATTGTGTATGCATGAGGGCCCTGGGCCCTGCCGCATTGCATTGTGCTGTGTACAGCGGACGCAACCATGTCACCTCAGGCAGTGGGGGAGACCTGGGACATGTAGCTGTGTCGTACCCCCCTGTAGGCATTGCCGGAGTGGGCTGGCGTATGGCAGTCCAGCGTAGGGGTGTGGATTATCACCCCGGGGCTCTGGGCGTGGTTAGGTGTTGGGCTTGCCAATGAAGTACCTAATGCGTGTGTCTCTGTTGTAGTGTCGGCGCCACCCGTCCCGCAATGGGCAAAGTTGCAATGTAACATTCCCCCGGAGTGCGGGCTCGGCCGAAGGGATAAATGAATGAGCGCAAGCCCGCTCGGGGTCCGGGATCATACATGCCAACTGTTGTGTGTGTATCACTATTATCGCAGCATAAGCCAAAGGTCTTGCCTCGACCGCATCGCGAGTTCAGCCAGCCATGAACTCTACATCTGTGTCCGCCCTATCCTTACCATAGGCCTACACACACGTGGCCGCCCACCTTCAATGCACAACATCACAGTGTGGTTGTCAGGCTTGTGGACATGCGCAGACAGGCATGACAATGGTGTGCCGTAGGAGTGCAAGTGATGCAACCGCGCAGCGCACACAAGTAAATAGGCTCGGGGGAGGGAGGAGCAGCAGTGAGGCTACGTAATACACATTGATGGCGCTCATTTGCTACAAGCAGTACATGTCAGACAGGACTCACTATGACACACATATCACACGCCAATCAACTAGTGAGCCGGCCAACACATCATGCAGAACCAACTATTTACTCATGTCTCTCTGCACTGTCACAGGTGATCAAGGATATGCACTCTGCCCTTGGATGATGACACCCCTCCGAGCCCCGAACACACAGGCCCAGAGAAAGTACAATTGGGCCCACAAACGCACCAGGGGCATTGTGGAACGCACATTTGGCGTGTTGAAGTCACGTTTCAGGTGCCTGGACATCACAGGTGGGAGGCTCCTGTACAGCCCAGACATCGTGTGCAAGATGATCGTTGCATGTTGTGTGTTGCATAACATATGTGTGCGCACCAATGCCCCATGGTTACAAGTGCCAGATGCACCAGACGATGATGAGGAAGATGAGGCAGGTGGACCACACCACACTGCAGCAGGAATAGCCCGTAGGAACAACATCATTGACAATTTCTTCACATGAGGACGTCACATTGTGACAGTCCTTATCAATCATGAGACAGTACAAAATGACCACAGGCACAGCATGTGCAAAAAAATTCATTTCAACACACATTCCCTGAGTTTCTGTATGTGTGCTGCAGTGTGGCACAGGGATCAGGGACATGATCCAGAGTCATTGTGGGTGTGCAGTGTGCTGTACTTAATTGTGCATGTGTGCCATTGTGCCCATCTCCCCCCGTCCCCCCAGTCCCTGGTCGGTACTCACCCTGTTGATGTTGTGTCAGGTCATGTTGAGCAGTGTCCCGATCCCCAACTCCTGGCACCGTATCCCGACTGATGACTGTGGCCACCATTTTCTCGATGTCTTCCAGCTCCTGGTGTGCCGCTGGTCCCCCACCTCCAATCTGCATTGCTGCTTTCATGTTGGCATTGAGTTTCTTCTTGGTTTTGCCCTTCACATCATTCCAGCGCCTCTTGGCCTCTTCCATTGTCCTCCTCGGCACTCCAACTGCATTCACGTTGTTCACGATGTACTGCCATATTTCCGTTTGTGTTGCTGATGACACAGTGGAGGTGACGAGCAGTTGTTGGTAGTGTTCTGTCACCTCCGTGACGATGATCCGGTTTTCCTGCGGACTGAACCCCGTCGTCCCCTTCCTCTTCTCCTTGCCCTTCCCCGGCGTTCCTGGCTGGTCGTCTGTGGGGCTTGTGGGGTTCGCGTTGTCCTCTGCACTCGGTCCGGGTGCGTCCATGGTGCTACGCAGTTACATTTTTTATCTTTTATATCTCTGCTTTTATAGTGCATTTTCCCGCATGTCACGTGGGAATCGCAGGCCTGTCGCTGGTTATCGCTGGTTTTTGTTTCGCGATTTGGGACATCACCACTTTTTTGGCGTTCGTGTATCGCATTTTTTCGGCGTCGCGTTAATTTTAACGCGGGCATTTGTCGCGTTATCGTGAGACTATCGCATGGGGCTGCCGGGTTGAGAATACTGCGTTAACACGGTGTTATTTTCCCGCAATAGTCTGCGATGTGAGAAGTTGCGTTAAGCGAATTTGGCGATAGTTAACACACGTTCTTGAGAATATCTCCCAGTGTCTCTTGTGTCGGATGTGTGTGCCTGAGGGAGGTGTGTCAGGTATGAATATCACATGTAGTGTGTCTCATGTGGAGTATGTGTACCATGCATGAGTATGAAATTTGTTGGCTGCCTTAAGAATAGGATGTGTGCTGTTCACAATTTTCTCGATTCTTTGCATTTTACTACAGCTCAAGCCATTTCACCATAGTTATCCAACTTTGAAAACACAAGTTATTGCAAATTTCTGTGAGTACATCTATTAGCGGACAGCCATATTAGACCATAACTTTTTGCCCTATATCTCCAAAAACAACTGAATAGATTTTCATCAAACTGGCACCGAACACTCAAAAGGCTGCTGTGCCACACAAATCTCATAACCATTCGGTCAGAGGTTGCTCACAACGATTTCCTATGCCCGGTCCCGCGTCTCTGCTCCTGCTCTCCTTGAGGAACAGGAAGCACAGCAGCTCCCACTGACCAATCACAACATTGTGATTTGTAAGCACCCAGGCTTCCCTGACCAATCACAACCCTGCAATGCAGCGATGTGATTAGTTTTGAGCGTCCTGGTTAGAAGCTCAATCAAGGAATGGGGGCCTGGGCATGTTCTCCATGCAGGCTGTAATGCAGCCTGCATGGAGAACGGGGAAAGTGTGCATTACTGGTTTGGGCGGCCCGAGAGGGCTGACCAAACAGTTATTGCACACTTAGGAGTGGGAAAACCACTCCTCCCCTGCCCTGCCCTGCCCTGCTCGGAGAACAGAGCAGCCCCGCCCACCCGCCCGCCCGCAAAGCTGCACGAAGCATAATATGATAATAACGCAAAGTTATTATCATTTTATGTTTCTACTATGTACGCACTGCTTAAAAGCAGTGGGGCGACTGGGAAAAATGACTTTGAGACCACCTTTATAATTTTTGAACCATTTAACAGACCTGTACCAATTTTGACACACTCTTGCCAGTCCGCTGTTGAAATGCTGGAATTTTTACCTGACTTTGGTGCTGATGTGTCAAAGGGAGTCAAAGTTATTAAACAAAAAGTAGATTTCCTGTGGAGTGAGGTGTTAATCTTAACTACACAAGGAAGACGGCTCCTCTCTAATGTAGGAACTATAACTCGCCCTCACCATGCACAGTGTTGTCATCAATGATGTCATTTCAGATGTCATCAATGATGTGATAGAACATGTCATGAGTGATGTAATATGTGAGGTCATAATCAGTGCATGGCAAGAGCTCAAGTTATAGTTCCTTTAGTGAACTATAAGTGGTGAAATTCAGTGGTTTTTAGAGGTTAAATTGTAACTTTTAACTGACATTTTGACCTAACTACAACATCACTGTTAATGTAAAGTAATATTTTATTACCATACCTAAGTAGGCATGGCTGGTCATGGCCTTTGGCTGTGCGCAGTGATGATTTGGCCACTCTGCGCCCAACCCAAGCTACTTTGGGCCCCAGGGACCCCAACCCATGAAGCCTTTTTTTTTTTAAAGGGGAGAGAGGAATTCAACACCCCCACCCCCCTCCACCCTGAGCCACTGCAGACCCCAAGGCCCTTTAATTAAAGGGAGGGGTGGTGCACGCCCCCCCCTTACCGAGCCAATTGTGGCCCCAGGGCCAAAAGAAATTTGGAAAAGGGAGGGGGACGTGTGGCCTTCATCCATGAGCCACAAGGGGCCCGGGGACCCCATCCCCCAGAGCCTTACCGGGGTAGGGGCAATCGGATCCTCTCCATGAACCAATAGTGGCCCAGAGACCTCATCCCCTGGGGCCAAAGCATTTAGTTAAGGGTAGGGGGACACACTGCCCCCTCCCCAGAGCGTAATAGGCCCCAGGGACCCCATCCCCGGGGGTCTTTAAGAGGACAGGGCAAACAAATAACCTCCGTGAGCCAATAGTGGATTTGGGGACCCCAGGGCTAAGAGATATTTGTAAAGGGGAGAAGGGACACGTGGCCCTGTCCTTGAGCCAAAGGGGGACCTAGGGACCCCATCCTCTTGGGCCTTTAAGGGGAGACGGGTGCACAGACCCTCTCCCTGAGTCAATAGTGGCTCCAGGGACCCTATGCCCTGGGCCCAAAACATATATGTTAAGGTGAGAGGCGGGCATGGGCCGCCTCCTTGAACCTTAATAGGCCCGGGGACCCCAACTCCGGGCCCGCACTTAACTTGAAGGGGAGGGGTGCAGGCGACCCCATTCCGTGAGCCTCTAGTTGCCCTGGGGGCCCAATCGCATAGGGCCTTTCCTCCTTGTGAGTCAGTGCCCTGGTGCCCACCAGGGGCACCCACAAAACAGCACGTTGGGAGTGTTGGGGGGAGTCCAGCAGCCTTACGGCCCTAGTCAGCTCTGGGTGCTGCAGGAGCCGGCATTGCTTCTGGCAGCAGCAGCAGTTATTGTTTGCTCCCCTCGGCAGATGCAATGTGTGTTTCCCTGCCGTGGGCTAGAAAAAAAAGTCTGCTGTCACCAGGGGAGAGCATTTTAAAAGCTCCTGCCGAGTGAGAACAGACATGTCTGCCCTGCCCCAGTCCCTGTGGCGAGGGAAGGCGAGTCTGCCCCCACCCTGCGGGAGCTTTAAAAAATGCCCCCACCAGGTGAGAGCAGACATATTTCCCCTGCTCACGCCATTGTGGGCAGGGAAACTACTGTGTCCCAGGGGTGGGCTCCCCGGGACATCGTGATTGATCAAGCCCTGTGGGATGGGGTCACCGGGGCCTTTACAGACTCAGGGAGGGGAGCTGCGTAGCCCCCCCTCCCTTTTAAGTTCAGTTGGAGGATGGGGTCCCGGGGACTATTAAGGCTCGGGGAGGGGGGCCGCATGCCCCCTTCCCTTTAAAATGGAATTTGACTCCGGGTGATGGAGTCTAGGGGGCACATTATGGCAGAGGGAGTGGGGGCCACACATACCCCTTCCTGTTTGCATGGTATTCACCCCAGGGTCTGGGGCCCTCGGGCCTTTAAAGGCTCGGTTTGGGGGGCCGCATGACCCCCTTCTCCTTCATAAAGAAATTTGGCTCTGGGAGATGGGGTCCCCGGAGCCTCCAAGAGGCTTGGGGAGGGAGGCCATGTGCCCCTCCATCCCTAAAAACAATGTTTTGCTCAGTCACACGGGTCCTGGCCCATCCCAGGTTTTTTTTTTAATAATAGCCCGGGCTTTTTTTTAAAAACAAATTTTGCCACAGATTTGCAGATCCTTCACAAACGTGTGCCAATTTTCTTTTTTTTAAAAAAAGGTCTTTGGCCCCAGGCGGGGGTCCCTCTGGGTCTGATTCCTGATTCCTAAGATGGCTGCCACCACATCCTTGTCAATGTGGTGTCAGACAATCAGATCTCAGCATGAGATATGTTAGTCCCTCAAATCCTCCGCGGTGTGAAATTACAAAGTTTGCAAGCATTAATTGCTCAAAAACTACTGAACGGATTTACGCCAAATCACAAAAAGCACGCTTTCTGGACCAAGATCTAATTTTCAGACAAATTTGGGGTAAATCCATTCAGCGTTTTTTGCTGTATCACTGTTCAATTTTTCTACACAAAAATTAATGGGGATCCTCCCTTTTTCTCGGCCCCTGCTTAATGGATCACAGCAAAACTTTCCAGGAAACAGCTGGGGTGAATGAGACTTTTTTAATGAAAGTTTGATGAAGATTCATCTTACAGCACCAACGTTATTAGGAAAACAAGAAATACTTTTCCAATGGAAGCACAGACCTAAATATAACTACTCGGTGGCGACCACCACTGGGTACTAATATTATGTTTTGCATATATTTTTGAAGCAACTGTTTATTTCTGACTGAATAACTGTGCTACAAAAGAACAAATGAATACAGTAATTAATAGGTTCCAGAATATGGTACATAGAAGAATGCATTATCATAATCACATTAAGCATAAGGCGCGCGGGCGGAATGTTAAGCGTGTGACAAAACTGTGCAGTGCATTAATCACTAAAGTTCAGGAGTTGCTGGGTGAGCACCTTAGAGCCTTCTGATTATTAACTTTCTCAATTTAGTATTTTTTTTGCAGTTCTCAGTATTTTATTATTTGAAAATTGGGGTTTTTAATCTTGGTATTGATCCGCTTTTTGTCCATCTTCCAGCCAGCCCGCCCGCCTTCAATAAATCCTCTCACTTACATTTCCAAAGAGTATGCATTTTCAGGCACTTTATTGGCAGATACTAAATTGGGCCCCTGTTTCTGAACCTTTTCCTGAGCTCGCAGATTCCCTGAAAATCTAATTGAGTTTACCCCTCCCCCTCAGGAATTTCCATTTCTGTGTGTGTGAGATCCATTCCACAGGCCACACTCAGCCCCTGGCCAAGTGGTTTCCACCTAACAAGCTGTGCCTCAGTCCAGTGCTCTCTCTCTTCTTGTTATGATGTGAGACTAAACACGTATAAACGTACATAGAGGCATACATGTCTCTCTCTCTCTCTCTCTCTCTATATATATATATATATATATATATATTCACTGAAAAAACCATAGGTTTTAGGGACAGTTATAGTTACTTGGACATTGCACTCGTACAAAACCCGTGAAATTCCCCCGTTATAGTTAGTTCAGCTAACTATAACTCGCGCCCCGCAATGCACTGCTGATGACGTCACATATTACATCACTCATGACATGGTCAGTGACATCACTGATGACATCACTGATGACATCTCAAATGACATCACTGATGACATCATCCAGTAACTGTGTGTTTCTGTAAAGTTTAAATATTTTTAAAATATATAGGAAAAGACGTATTGAAGAATGAGTGGGTGTGTAAGTGTCTGTATGGATGATTTAGTAGGTGCGTGACTGACTCTATAAGTGAGTGATTTAACGTATCTTACTGAATGCATGGGTTAGTGACTAAACTGGGTGAATGTCTGTATCCGTCTGTCTGTTGCTGTGTAAGTGGCTGCATGTGTTTGTGAATAGCTAAATGAGTGTCTATATGAGTTATTGAATGCTTGTCTGAGTATCTGTATGGGTGCCTGAGTGTTTGTGTGGGAGGGGTGTGTGCAACTCTGTGCATAGATGTGTGAGTGGGTGATTCACTGGGTGGATGGTTTCAAGAGTGCATCTGTGATAGACTGTATGGGTGGGTAAGTGTGTGTAAGAGTGTGTTAGTGAGTGAATGTATGTCCCAGTGGTACATGTGTGAGTAACTACATATGTGAAAGGCAGTATATATGTGTGTTGGAGTATATAAATAGCTATAAGCAAGAGTGAGTGATTGTGATAGTGGCTGTATGGATGATTGTGTGCTTGTATCAGTGATTGTATAAGAGCGTAACAATGTGCTACTATTTGTATGAGTAAGTGAGCTGGTGTGTGTATAACTGTATAGGTGAGTAAATGGCAGTGTGTTTAATTATTTGCATGACTGACTAGGTGTGTGAGTATCTCTATGGATGAGTGGCGTTGTTTGAGTGTCTATATAGGAGTAAGAGTGCATATGATAGTCCTGTACTGAGTGACCGTAAGTATGAGTGACTGTACGGGTGAGTGAGTGGATGTGTGTGTGTAGACCTAAGAATCAGTGAGTGGGTATGTAGTTATTGGTGTTGGAGTGTCTATGGTTTTGCGAATGGCAGTCTGTAATTTAGAGTGGGTGTATCAAAGGTTATATTAGGGTGTGAGGAGGTGCATCAGATTATCACGTGGATGATGTCATCAGTGATGTCATTTGAGATGTCATCAGTGATGTCATCAGTGATGTCACTGACCATGTCATGAGTGATGTAATATGTGACGTCATCAGCAGTGGATTGCGGGGCGCGAGTTATAGTTAGCTGAACTAACTATAACGGGGGAATTTCACGGGTTTTGTACGAGTGCAATGTCCAAGTAACTATAACTGTCCCTAAAACCTATGGTTTTTTCAGTGAATTTCAAAGGTTTTTTAAATGCTAATTTGTAACTATAACGTGTCTGAAACCTATGGTTTTTTCAGTGAATTTCAAAGGTTTTTTAAATGCTAATTTGTAACTATAACGTGTCTGAAACCTATGGTTTTTTCAGTGAATTTCAAAGTTTTTTTAAATGCTAATTTCTAACTATAACGTGCCTGAAACCTACGGTTTTTTCAGTGAATTTCAAAGGTTTTGTAAATGACAATTTTTAAATGTATTAATTGTTATATTAATTTTTTCATACTGATTTACTACATTTTTAGAAACATTTTTTTTTACATATTTTATTATTTAAATTACATTGTAATTACATTATACATTACATTACAAAAAATACTTTCTCAGAATGAATTACTTTAGTTTAAATACTTTGCACATAGGCAATAGACTTTTAAGTACAGTAGTTACAGTTGTTGCAATGTGCAACACATTTTCAAACACAATGCAACATTCAGCTCAATGTGAATTTCTAGTTAAATGCAATTAGTTACTTTATGGATTACTTTTCTAACCACAGGACTGGATCCTAGATTCAGTCCTGGCACATCTCCTGTAAACAGTTGAGTAAAAGCGTTTTGGTTACAGTCGTGATTTTTAAGGAATATTATTGTACTTTAAAAGTTCACACTTAGAAACTTTTTCTCATAGAATCACCAATGTTATCCTATGGAAGGAAATTCACTTAGCAGGTAAAAACTGTTATCGTTACTTTTTCTTACTCAGTGTTGGATCCTGGATCCAGCACTGGTGCATCTCCTGTAAACAGTTGAATGAATGCGTTTAAGTCATACAGGCGATTTTTAAGGAATATTTGTAGTTTGTGAAAATCGACACTTTGAAAGTTTTCTGCTGAAAACCAGACAATGGATTCCTATGTTAGAAAATATAAGTTACTGGTAAGTACGGTTAAAATTACTTTTCAGGGTCAGTGCTGGGCTAAAAGATGCAGCACTGGGTTCTCTCCTGATAACAGGTGAGTAAATTGGAATTCGTACTTTGGTTGATTTTAGAGGAATATTATAAAGTTCCAAAACTCCACACTTAGAAGAATTTCCAAGTGAAACCAGTCAATGTTAGCCTATGAAGGAAATTCAAGTTACCGGTAAGTACGGTTAAAATTAATTTTGAGGATCAGTACTTGGCTGAAAGATGCAGCACTGAGGTCTCTCCTGATAACAGGTGAGTAAATCAGAATTCGGATTTCGGCTGATTTTAGAGGAATATTTTAAAGTTCCAAAAATCAACACTTAGAAACTTTTTCAGCAAAAAGCAGGCAATGATATCCTATGCAAGGAAATTCAAGTTACTGGTAAGTACGGCTAAAATTACTTTTGAGGATTAGTACTGGGCTGAAAGATGCAGCACTGAGGTCTCTCCTGATAACAGGTGAGTAAATCGGAATTCGTATTTCGGCTGATTTTAGAGGAATATTTTAAAGTTCCAAAACTCCACACTTAGAAGAATTTCCAAGTGAAACCAGTCAATGTTAGCCTATGAAGGAAATTCAAGTTACCGGTAAGTACGGTTAAAATTACTTTTCAGGACCAGTACTGGGCTGAAAGATGCAGCACTGAGGTCTCTCCTGATAACAGGTGAGTAAATCGGAATTCGTATTTCGGCTGATTTTAGAGGAATATTTGCACAATGGTGAAGGGAGGGGGCGGGGCCTCAGGTGACATCTGTGCAAACGCGCCCCGTTGCGCGTTTTAAGTTGGGGGATTAAGTCCCCTTGAATCCTGAGGGTCCCTAGGGGCCAACTAGCCCACCAGGAACCTCCAATATGCGCCAGGGGCTGCGTTGCAGAGACGTGTAGAGAGGCCACACCCCTTTTACACCTCTCTGCAACGCAGCTCTGTGGCGCTTTCTGGATGTACCTGTTGGGCTAGTTGGCCCCAGGGACCCTCAGGATTGAAGGGGATTTAATTCCCCATCTTAAAACGCGCCACGGGGCCTGTTTGCACACATGTCACCTGAAGCCCCGCCCCTCCGTTCACCACTGTGCAAACGCGCCCCGTGGCGCGTTTTAAGTTGGGGGATTAAGTCCCCTTGAATCCTGAGGGTCCCCGGAGTCCAACTAGCCCACCATATACCTCCAAAAGCGCCACAGAGCTGCGTTGCAGAGAGGTGTAAAAGGGGCGTGGCCTCTGTACACCTCTCTGCAAGGCAGCCCCCTGGCGCATACTGGAGGTACCTGGTGGGCTAGTTGGCCCCCAGGACCCCCAGTATTCAAGGGGAATCGTTCCCCTCTGCAAACGCGCCAGGGGCGCGTTTGCAGAGTGGTGAAGGAAGGGGCGGGGCCTGCGGGCCCGATCGTTTTTTAAATTTTTTTTCTTTTCTCCCCTGAAGGGGGGCTGTGTGGCCCCCTTCCTTTTTTCTTTTTTGGGCCCTGGGGACCCCATCCCCCAAGGCCTTACCCCTTTTTTAAATTACCTTTAAAAAAAAAAACGGGAAGGGGGCCGCGTGGCCCCCTTCCCTTGGCCTGTATTGGCCCCGGGGACCCCATCCCCCGGGGCATGGCCTCTATATTTATTTTTTTGAGGGGGGCAGCGTGGCCCCCCTCCTCTGGCCATTTTAAGGCCCCGGGGACCCCATCCCACGGGGCCGGCCTTTCCTTTTTTTAAAAACATTTTTTTGCTCTTTTTTGGGGAGGGGGCCGCGTGGCCCCCTCCCGAGCCACTACTTGCCCCGGGGACCCCATCCCCGGGGCTGGCCCTCTTCGTTGGGGACTGTGGGGGTCCCCAATCCCCCACAGTCCCGCCGGCTCCCCACGTCCCTTGGGAGCCGGCATTGCTGTTCCACATGGGGAGCAGCTGACATGCTGCTCCCCATGTGGAAAAGCAATCGCTTTGGATATTGGAAGAGAGAGCAGGTTTCCTGCTCTCTCTTCCAATATCCAAAGCAGTTTGCTATGGCAGGACGGGACCCGCGAGGCTCCCGTCCTGCCATAGCAAACTACAGTGTCCCGGGGGTAGGCACCCCGGGACACTGCAGGAGCCGGCCCTGGGGGTTGCGGTCCCCAGGGCCATCAAGGGCTCCAGGAGGGGGCCGCGCGGCCCCCTCCCTACATCAGCACAGCCCCGGGGAGGTGGTGGTCCCGGGGCTTCGGGGGTCCAAAACGGACCCCCATTTTAATTTGTTAGTGCCCCGGGGAGGTGGCGGTCTCCGGGCGTGTGGGGGGCTGGAGCCCCCCACACAGGTTGTTTAATTTAAAAAAAAAGCCCCGGGGAGGTGGTGGTCCCCGGGGCTGCGGGAGGGCTCAGAGCCCTCCCGCACCATTTTTAAAAGAAAGCCCCGGGGGTGGTGGTCCCTGGGGCTTGGGGGCCCTTTGAGGCCCCCACACATAAAATTAAACCCCCACCATGCCCCCGGGACTTGGGCCACCCGGGGGCAAAATACAATCGAGCGCGGGAGACCGCGCTCGATTTTTTTCGGCAGGATTCGCGCACCCTGAGCGCATCCTGCCGATTTTTTTTTTTAAATGCTTTTTTTTGCCCAGGGGGTTCTTGTGGGACCCCCTGAGCAGGCCTAGGGGTTAGGGTGTTTCTACCCTGCCCCCTTTGTGCGTTTTGCACACTTGTTTCTTTTTTTTTCTCGGCGGGATGCGCATCCCGCCGATTTAAAAAAAAAAATCTTTTTCTGCCCAGGGGGTCCTTGTGGGACCCCTGAGCAGACCTAGGGGTCAGGGTGTTTCTACCCTGCCCCCTTTTGCGCTTTGCGCACTTGTTTCTGTCCCTCGGTTCTACCGTGGGACAAAATGGCTGCCAACACTTCCTGAATCGGAATGTTGACAGCCAGCTGACAGCCAATTAGCATGCAGCTCGTGATCGGGACGGTGCGCGCAGGGTGCGCTGAGGGTACGCGTATCCGACGCGCCCATAGATATATATGTACTTTTACTTTTGATTTTCTCAGGAACTACTGAACGGATTTACACCATTTAAGCAAAAGGCACCAGTCTGAACCAAGGACTACCTCTTTGCCAAATTTGGTGTAATTCCGTTCAGCAGTTCGGGCTGTAGCTGCGACTAAAGGTTCCTATGGAAAAATGAATGGGAAAAACGCGTTTTGGGACCCCCCTTTTTTCTCGGCCCCTGCTTCACGTATCACCCCGAGACTTTCAGGGTAGGAGCGGAGCGGAGCGCCCCAACAAGTTGGAAACTTTCACGAAGATTCGTCAACCGGCGCCAACGTTATTTCAAATAGAATGTCGCGGATTTCCTATGGATAATAGGTTGTAACTATAACTATCTACTGGCGACCGCCAGTAGATAATATATATATAGGTATATTCACACAAAAAAACAAAGGTTACAGGGAAGTTATAGTTAGGCTGACATTTCACTCATACAAAACCAGAGAAATTCAGCCGTTATAGTTAGCTGAGTTAACTATAACTTGCGCCCCCGCAACGCACTGCTTATGACCTCACATATTACATAACTCATGACATGGTCAGTGACATCACTGATGACATCACTGATAACATCAGTGATGACATCATCCACATCATCTCTGACGCACACAATCACATCCCTATAGAATCTTAACCTTAAAAAACTAGCCCCGGGGATGTGGTGGTCCCAGGGGCTGCCTGGAGGGGCTGGACCCACCCACGCACTCTAATTAAATATAGCCCCAGGGAGTTGGTGGCCCCCGGGGCTCTGGGGGGCTGCGTGGCCCCCCTGCTCTTCAAAGTATAAGCCCCGGGGAGGTGGGGGTCTCCGGGGCTGTGGGGGGCCCGCATCTCTATTTATTATTGCCTCAGGGACCTGGCCCACAAGTGGGCCTAAAGTAAACAAAGCGCGGGAGCACGCTTCATTTTAAAAAAAATATTTCTGCCGGATTCGTGGATCCACTGCGAATTCCGCCAAAATTAAAAAAAAGAAGCTTTTTTTTGGCCCTGCGGGTCTCTGTGGGAGCCCCTGAACAGGCTCAGGGGGTCAGGGCTTTTGCTTCTCACTTGGTTCAACTGAGTCACAAGATGGCTGCCAAAACTTCCTGGTTTGAAGTGTTGGCAGCCAATCAGATCTCATGCACATCGGGAGGGTTTGCTGATCCACCGCGGCCACAGTTGTATATCTGAGAAACCTTTACATTTCTCAGGAACTACTGAACGGATTTACACCATTTAACAAAAGAGTGCTTTCTGGACTAAGAGCTACCTTTTTGTCAAATTTGGTGTAATTCCGTTCAGCAGTTCGGGCTGCAGCCGTGTCTAAAGTTTCCTATAGAAATTAACATGGAGAAAAAGCGTTTTGGGACCCCCCTTTTTCTCGGCCCCCACTTGATAGATCACTCCGAAATTTTCAACACCGCAGCTGAAGTGAGTGGTCCATCAGTTTTTAAGTTCTTGTGAAGATTCGTCTAACGGCGTCAAAGTTATTGGTAAATCAAAAAATGCTCTTCCTATGGAAATTAGGTCCCAACTATAACTACCTACTGGCGACCACCAGTAGGTAATATAAATATAAATATATATATATATATATATGCACACAGATAGATTTGTATTCACTGAAAAAAATGGTTAAAGTGGTGTTATATGTGAGAAATATAGTAAGATTTTAACTTACATTAAAAAACCTTGGAAAGTCCTTAAAAAGCAAATTTCTTTTTTCTTTTTGGCTCTTGGGGTGGTCTCTCCACATGAGTGAGGGGGTTGGGGCATCCTCATCCCTCCCCATTATACATCTTTTTGATAGAATTTTCCGGACTCTGGCACCTAGCCATCGAGTCCTGTATTGGTTGCTACTACATTTTCCTTTATGTTGTGGCCACCAATCCGATTATTTCTAGGCCTGGGCGGTAAATTCCGTTCCGCTCGCGGAATTTGCGGAATTTGGGTAATTTCGCGTTCCGCGGAGAACGCGGAATTGCCAAAAATTCCGTGATCCGCGGCTTCGCAGAATTTTTTGCTTGTTCGCACTTTCAAAGTGCGTGTTCGCGAGATATTAACCCCCGAGCATGCAAACAGCGTTCGCGAACAGGAAAAAAGCATCGCGAACGGGCGGAACAAGCAATTCCGCGTGTTCGCTGAACTTTTGCATGCTCGTGGAGATTTTTTACAGTTTCGCTGAGCTTTGCGTAGCGCGACTACGCAAATTCCGCCCACCCCTAATTTATTTCAGCCCACTGGCTCACCCAATCAGAATGCATGTTTTCTCCTGCGGCAACAGATATTTATACATTTTGGCCATTAATTTCTCTAAAACGGATGAACAGAATTAGACCAAATCATGAAAGGTGCGTTTCTTGGTAAAGATCTAGCTTTCTGCCAAATTTAGTGTATTTTTGTTCTTTCCTGTGTAGTTGTCCAATTTTCCTTTGGAAAATGCATGGGAAAAATAGTGTTTGGGGATCCCCCTTTTTTTCTCGGCCCAACTGGACAGACTACCCCAAAGGTTTTCAGGAAGGAGCTAGATGGATGAACTTTTTTGGGGAAGGTTTTGTGAAAATTTGTCAAATGCTGAAAAAGTTATTAGCAAAACAAAAAATGCCCTTTCTATGAAAACTCTGACTCACATACTGACTGCCCCTGTGAAACATATATATATGTGTGTGTGTGTATAGTATGTTATATATTTATATATATCTTTATATATATAAATACTATACACACACATGAAAATATGGGTACATATATACAAACCTAGATTCTTGCATAAACTCATGCCAATATATGTGTGTGTGTGTGTATATATATATATATATATATATATTATCTACTGGCGGTCGCCAGTAGATAGTTATAGTTAGGACCTATTATCCATAGGAAATTCATAACATTCTATTCCCAATAACTTTGGCGTCGTTTGACTAATCATCGCGAAATTTTCAAAACTAGTGGGGCGCTCCGGTCCGCTCCTGTCTTGAAAGTTTCGGGGTGATTCATCAAGCGGGGGCCGAGAAAAAGGGGGTCCCAAAACGTGTTTTCTCCATGTTAATTCCCATAGGAAATTTTAGCCACGGCTACAGCCCGAACTGCTGAACGGAATTACACCAAATTTTGCAAAAGGTAGCGCTTGGTTCAGAAAGCGACCTTTTTTAAATGGTGTAAATCCGTTCAGTAGTTGCGGAGAAATTCAAAAAATAAGAGTGAAAAAATCAATTTCCCATAGGAAACTTTATGCAAGGCTACAGCCAAAACTGCTGAACGGAATTACACCAAATTTGGCAAAAAGGTAGTGCTTGGTTCAGAAAGCACCCTTTTTAAAAATGGTGTAAATCTGTTCAGTAGTTGCTGAGAAAATCCAAAATAAAAGTTTCGATATCTATGGCCGTGGTGGATCCGCGCACCCTCCCGATCACGAGCTGCATGCTAATTGGCTGGCAACACTCCAAACCAGGAAGTGTTGGCAGCCATCTTGTTCCTCGGTAGAACCGAGGAACAAGAATGCAGTAAAACAACTGCGCAAAACGCAAAAAGGGGGCAGGGTAGAAACACCCTGACCCCCTAGGCCTGCTCAGGGGGTCCTACAAGGACCCCCAGGGCCAAAATAAAAAAAAATTAAATCGGCAAAAAACGCGCTGGGTGCGCGGATCCTGCCAATAAAAAAAAAAATCGAAGCGCGGTCTCCCGCGCTTCGATGCTATTTTGCCCCCGGGTGGGCCAAGTCCCGGGGGCATGCGGGGGTTGGTTTTTATTTTATGTGGGGGGCCTCTAAGGCCCCCCAAGCCCCGGGGACCACCACCCCCCGGGGCTTCTTTTTTTAATAAACAATGACCTGTGTGGGGGGGCTCCTGCCCCCCCACACGCCCCGGGGACTGCCACCTCCTCGGGGCACTAAAAAAATACATGTGGCCCGGGGACCACCACCTCCCCGGGGCTATGTAGAAGTGGGGAGGGGGGCCGCGTGGCCCCCCTCCTGGAGCCTGTGGTGGCCCTGGGGACTGCCACCCCCCAGGGCCGGCTCCTGCAGTGTCCCGGGGTGCCCACCCACGGGACACTGCTGTTTGCAATGGCAGGACGGGAGCCTCACAGCTCCCGTCCTGCCATTGCAAACTTGCTTTGCTTCATTGAAGCGAGAGCAGGGAAGCCTGCTCTTGCTTCAATGAAGCAAAGCAGAATTGCTTTTCCATAAGGGGAGCTGCATGTCAGCAGCTCCCCTTATGGAAAAGCAACGCCGGCTCCCGCAGGATGCGGGGAGCCGGCGGGATTGTGCGGGGATTGGGGACCCCCCCACGGTCCCCAATGAGTGGCCAGGCCCCGGGGGATGGGGTCCCCGGGGCCATTAGTGGCCCGGGAGGGGGGCCACGCCGCCCCCCTCCCAAAAAAAGGAATTATTTAAAAAAAAAAAAAAAAAAGACGCAAAGGCCGGCCCCGGGGGATGGGGTCCCCGGGGTCTTAAATGGCCTGAGGAGGGGGGCTACGCAGCCCCCCTCCAAATATTTAATTACAAAAAAAAAGAGGGCATGCCCCGGGGGATGGGGTCCCCGGGCCAATAGAGGCCCAGGGAAGGGGGCCACGCGGCCCCCTTCCCGTTTTTTTATTTAAAAAAAAAGAAAATCCTCAGGCCCCGGGGGATGGGGTCCCCGGGGCCAAAAGTGGCCGAGGGAAGGGGGCCACACAGCCCCCTCCCATACAAAAAAAAAAAAAAAAAGACTGGCATCGTGCCGGAGGCCCGCCCCCTCCCTTAACCACTCTGCAAACGCGCCCCTGGCGAGTTTTAAGAAGGGAAGTAATTCCCCTTGAATAATGAGGGTCCCTGGAGGCCAACTAGCCCACCAGGAACCTCCAGTATGCGCCAGGGAGCTGCGTTGCAGAGAGGTGTACAGAGGCCACGCCCCTTTTTACACCTCTCTGCAACGCAGCTCTGTGGCGCTTACTGGAGGTACCTGGTGGGATAGTTGGACCCCAGGGACCCTCAGGATTCAAGGAGACTTAATCCCCCAACTTAAAACGCGCCACGGGGCGCGTTTGCACAGTGGTGAAGGGAGGGGGCGGGGCTAAAGGTGACATGTGTGCAAACAGGCCCTGTGGCGCGTTTTAAGATGGGGAATTAAATCCCCTTCAATCCTGAGGGTCCCTGGGGGCCAACTAGCCCACCAGGTACGTCCAGAAAGCGCCACAGAGCTGCGTTGCAGAGAGGTGTAAAAAGGGGCGTGGCCTCTGAACACCTCGCTGCAACGCAGCTCTCTGGCGCATACTGGAGGTATCTGGTGGGCCAGTTGGCCCCTAGGGACCCTCGGGATTGAGGAGGAATTAATTCTCCAACTTAAAACGCGCCACAGGGCGTGTTTGCAGACATGTCACTTCAGGCCCCACCCCTTCCTTCACCATTGTGCAAATATTCCTCTAAAATCAGCCGAACTACGAATTCCGATTTACTCACCTGTTATCAGGAGAGACCTCAGTGCTGCATCTTTGAGCCCAGTACTGATCCTGAAAAGTAATTCTAACCATACTTACCAGTAACTTGAATTTCCTTCCATAGGATATCATTGCCTGCTTTTTGCTGAAAAAGTTTCTAAGTGTCCATTTTTGAAACATACAAATATTCCTCTAAAATCAGCAGAACTACGAATTCCGATTTGCTCACCTGTTATCAGGAGAGACCTCAGTGCTGCATCTTTGAGCCCAGTACTGATCCTGAAAAGTAATTTTAACCGTACTTACCAGTAACTTGAATTTCCTTCCATAGGATATCATTGCCTGCTTTTTGCTGAAAACGTTTCTAAGTGTCGATTTTTGAAACATACAAATATTCCTCTAAAATCAGCAGAACTACGAATTCCGATTTACTCACCTGTTATCAGGAGAGACCTCAGTGCTGCATCTTTGAGCCCAGTACTGATCCTGAAAAGTAATTTTAACCATACTTACCAGTAACTTGAATTTCCTTCCATAGGCTAACATTGACTGGTTTCACTTGGAAATTCTTCTAAGTGTTGAGTTTTGGAACTTTATAATATTCCTCTAAAATCAGCTGAACTACGAATTCCAATTTACTCACCTGTTATCAGGAGAGACCTCAGTGCTGCATCTTTCAGCCCAGTACAGATCCTGAAAAGTAATTCTAACCGTACTTACCAGTAACTTGAATTTCCTTCCATAGGCTAACATTGACTGGTTTCACTTGGAAATTCTTCTAAGTATTGTATTGTAATTGTATTGTATTGTAATTGCATTTGTATAGCGCTTACTACCCCTGACGAGGCGTCAAAGCGCTTTTTCGGCGAGTAGCACGCTACTCCGGGACCCATAGAGGATTAGTGTTGAATTAGTATAGTGAAACATGCAAGTAAATTTTAAGTGGTGGATATGTTAGTCAGTTATTTGGATTCAGAAGGATAGCGGAGGGATAGAAGAGGGAAAAAAGGTTTGCATATATATAGCGCTTCTAACCCCTGATGGGGTGTTGAATTGCTTTTTTTTTTGGGCGAGTAGCACGCTACTCCGGAAACCCATAAAGGATTAGTGGTGAATTAGTATGGTGAAATATGAAAGTAATTTGAGTGGTGGATATTAGTCAGTTATTTGGAGTGAGAAGGATAGTGGAGGGATAGAAGGGAAAGAAAGGTTTGCATTCATATAGCGCCTGTTACCCCTGGTGGGTGTTGAAGCGCTTTGTTGGCGAGTAGCACGCTACTCTGGAACCCATAAAGGATTAGTGGTGAATTAGTATAGTGGAATATGGAATTAGTGAAGTGAACATGCTAGTCTGTTATTTTGATTGAAAAGGATAGTTGTGGGATAGAAGAGTGAAGGATTTCTTTTTGTAGGTCATAGCAGTAGGAGGAGGCTTTTTGATGAGTAAAAAGGGTTTTTGGAGGGAAGAGTCAGAGGGAAGAGTTTAGAAAGGTTTGTCTTGGGCATTGGTACAGTAAAGGAGGTGTCAGAAGATACAAGGAGGGGTAGAGTAGGAGAGAGTCAAGAAAGGGTTATTTTGGGGAACATAGTAGTGGTATGGCGTTTGCGATAAATGAGAGAGTGGGTGTAGAGGATATAGTGATAGATGTATAGGGTGAGATAGGGTAGTGAATTGGAAAAAGTAGTAGAAAGAAGTTTGAGATGAGTCAAAAAGTTGGGCTAGAAGATATATTGAGGGAAGTATAGGCTGAGAAATAGGGTAGTGCATTGGAAATGCTAAATTAGAAGAAAGTGATAAATATATAGATCCATAAGTACATTGAGAGTATATAGATGCATAAAGGAGGTAAGTATATGCAGATTAAAAATATTGATAGAGGTAGCGGATGTGAAATAGGGTAGTGCATTAGATATGCTTTTTCAGGAGAATAGTAATAGACACATTAATTAATGGGAAGATGGGCAGCATTCCTGGCCCTGGCCCGTCTCGAACAGGCTCAAACAGGCACTCACCCTTGTCCTCTCTGCCCTTAGCCTCGACGCCCGGGCTGAGACGCCCTAACCCTGGCCTTTGATACCCCTAGTAATCAGGTGACCCCGTCAGCCAATGGGAACCCTAGCCCTAATACTATCCAATCACAACACTAGCCCTAAAAGCTAGAACCAATAGGAGATCAGGACCTTACAGCCAATCTTAGCCCTACTCCAAGCATCCAATCAGTTAAAAAACCCTGATCTCTATGTCCAATAGAGGCCCTAGCCCTACCAGTAGTCCCAACCCTAGTCCAAGCAACCAATGGGACGGGAAGCCCTAGTCACTACTTCCAATAGAAAGCCTAACCCTACTCTTAGTCCCACACCTAGTCCAGCAACCAATAACACCAGAAGCCCTAATCGCTACTTCCAATTAAAGGCCTAACCCTAGTCCTAGTTCCACCTTGGTCCCAACAACCAATAAAACAGGAAGCCCTAGTCCCTGCTTCCAATAGAAATCATAACCCTAGCCCTAGTCCCAACCCTACATTGATTGAATCACAGATCCAGAAACCAATCAGAACCCTCAAATACCCAACCAATGAGGACACTAACTCAAACCAATAGAAACATCAGATACAACCACCAATCAGTGTATACATGTAGCAGCCACTAGCAGACTATATAAGGTCCCAGCAACCTCAGACAAGGTTTGCTGCCCAGGGAGTTGGAAGCTGCTTCTCCTGTCCAGAATCTCCTAGGAGACAGACAGGCTCAATCCACACTTTGGATTTCTGCAGGTAAAGGCCTCACAAACTTGAAATCTAACAATACTGTTTGAATACAACTTTACTCCCTCTCCTGGCCAAAAAACGAAGTGCACAGTCCCTATTAAACACAGTTTAAACAGCTCACAGAAGCACCCTCTGATGTAGAAAATCCCTGTTGCTGGTGGGGGAGGCAGGGGGGGGCTGGTTTCACTGGCTTGATAACACAAAATGGTGGCTGGGGGTGCACTGTTTAACATACAGGTCTTAACACAGAGCAAAGGAGAAATTTGGAGGGAAAACTGAATAGTCACCAGGAATGAGAGCGACAAACTACAGAGTTTGGACTGCAAAACCCACAATTCAACACGTTAAATGGAAGTGTGGAGTTTTGGAACTTTATAATATTCCTCTAAAATCAGCCGAACTACGAATTCCGATTTACTCACCTGTTATCAGGAGAGAACCCAGTGCTGCATCTTTTAGCCCAGCACTGACCCTAAAAAGTAATTCTAACCATACTTACCAGTAACTTGTATTTCCTTCCATAGGAATCCATTGTCTGGTTTCAGCAGAAAAGTTTGTGTCGATTTTCACAAACTAAAAATATTCCTTAAAAATCGCCTGTATGACTTAAACGCATTCTTTCAACTGTTTACAGGAGATGCACCAGTGCTGGATCCAGGATCCACCACTGAGTAAGAAAAAGTAACGATAACACTACTTACCTGCTAAGTGAATTTCCTCCCATAGGATAACATTGGTGATTCTATGTGAAAAAGTTTCTAAGTGTCAACTTTTAAAATACAATAATATCCCTTAAAAATCACTACTGTAACCAAAACGCTTTTAATCAACTGTTTACAGGAGATGTCCCAGGACTGAATCGAGGATCCAGTCCTGTGGTTAGAAAAGTAATCCATAAAGTTAGTAATTGCATTTAACTAGAAATTCACATTGAGCACAATGTTGCATTGTGTTTGAAATTGTGTTGCCCATTGCAACAACTGTAACTACTATACTTAAAAGTCTATTGCCTATTTGCAAAGTATTTAAACTAAAGTAATTCATTCTGAGAAAGTATATTTTGTAATGTAATGTATAATGTAATTACAATGTAATTTAAAAAATAAAATATCTAAAAATAAATAGTTTTAAAAAATGTAGTAAATCAGTATCAAAAAAATAAATATAACAATTAATACATTTAAAAATTGTCATTTACAAAACCTTTGAAATTCACTGAAAAAACCATAGGTTTCAGGCACGTTATAGTTAGAAATTAGCATTTAAAAAACCTTACAAATTCACTGAAAAAACCATAGGTTTTAGGGACAGTTATAGTTAGTTGGACATTTCACTCATACAAAACCTGTGAAATTCCCCGTTATAGTTAGTTCAGCTAACTATAACTCGCGCCCCGCAATGCACTGCTGATGACGTCACATATTACATCACTCATGACATGGTCAGTGACATCACTGATGACATCACTGATGACATCTCAAATGACATCACTGATGACATCACTGATGACATCATCCACGTGATAATCTGATGCACCTCCTCACACCCTAATATAACCTTTGATACACCCACTCTAAATTACAGACTGCCATTCGCAAAACCATAGACACTCCAACACCAATAACTACATACCCACTCACTGATTCTTAGGTCTACACACACATCCACTCACTCACCCGTACAGTCACTCATACTTATGGTCACTCAGTACAGGACTATCATATGCACTCATACTCCTATATAGACACTCAAACACCGCCACTCATCCATAGAGGTACTCACATACCTAGTCAGTCATGCAAATAATTAAACACACTGCCATTTACTCACCTATACAGTTATACACACAACAGCTCACTTACTCATACAAATACTAGCACATTCTTACGCTCTTATACAATCACTGATACAAACACACACTCATCCATACAGTCACTCTCACAATCACACACTCTCGCTTATAGCTATTTATATACTCCAACACACATATATACTGCCTTTCACATATGTAGTTACTAACACATGTACCACTGGGACATACATTCACTCACTAACACACTGTTACACACACTTACCCACCCATACAGTCTATCACAGATGCACTCTTGAAACCATCCACCCAGTGAATCGCCCACTCACACATCTATGCACAGAGTCGCACACACCCCACCCACACAAACACTCAGGCACCCATACAGATACTCAGACAACCAATCAACTCATATAGACACTCATGAAGCTATTCACAAACCCATGCAGCCACTTACACAGCAACAGACAGACGGATTCAGACATTCACCCAGTTTAGTCACTAACCCATGCATTCAGTAAGATACGTTTAATCACTCACTTATAGAGTTAGTCACGCACCTACTAAATCATCCATACAGACACTTATACACCCACTCATTCTTCAATACGCCTTTCCCTATATATATTAAAAATATTTAAACTTTACAGAAACACAGTCACTGCATGATGTCATCAGTGATGTCATTTGAGATGTCATCAGTGATGTCATCAGTGATGTCACTGACCATGTCATGAGTGATGTAATATGTGACGTCATCAGCAGTGCATTGCGGGGGCGCGAGTTATAGTTAGCTGAACTAACTATAACGGGGGAATTTCACAGGTTTTGTACGAGTGAAATGTCCAACTAACTATAACTGTCCCTAAAACCTATGGTTTTTTCAGTGAATATATATATAAAATATGCATATATATACGCCAGTAGGTAGTTATAGTTGGAACCTAGTTTCCATAGGAAAAGCATTTTTTGATTTGCTAATATCTTTGGTGTCGTTTAACGAATCTTTGTGAAATTCTCCAAAAAAAGGTCTATCCAGGTCAGCTCCTATCCTGAAAGTTTGGGGGTGCTTCGTCAAGTGGGGGTGGAGAAAAAGGGGGGTCCCAAAAAGTGTTTTTGGTGTGTTAATTTCCATAGGAAATTTTGAGACAGGCTACAGCCCGAACTGATGAACAAAATTACACCAAGTTTGGCAGAAAGGTAGCTCTTGGTTCAGAAAGCTACCTTTTTTTTAAATGGTGTAAATCCGTTCAGTAGTTGCTGAGAAATTCAAAACATAAGAGTCAAAAAATCAATTTCCCATAGGAAACTTTAGGCAAGGCTACAGCCCGAACTGCTGAACGGAATTACACCAAATTTGGAACAAAGGTAGTGCTTGGTTCAGAAAGCGACCTGTTTTTTAAATGGTGTAAATCCGTTCAGTAGTTTTTGAGATATTAAAGAAATAAATATATATATATGTGGGCAGAGCCTAATACCCGAGCACGAGCTTGGCTCTGATTGGCTGCCAACACTTCAAACCAGGAAGTGTTGGCAGCCATCTTGGTGCAATGCTTTTTAGGTCTTGCCTAGCGACGCAGCGCATGCGCTGCATGCTTGGCGAGATCTATTGTTGTCGATCTACCCAAACACCACTGCACTACCCTAAACCCTAAAACACTACCCCCAGCACGACCCCTACACTACCCAAACACCACTGCACTAACCTAAACCTTAAAACACTACCCCCAGCACGACCCCCTACATTACACAAACACCACTGCACTAGCCTAAACCCTAAAACACCACCCCCAGTACGACCCCCTACACTACCCAAACACCACTGCACTACCCTAAACCCTAAAACACTACCCCCAGCACGACCCCCTACACTACCCAAACACCACTGCACTAACCTAAACCTTAAAACACTACCCCCAGCACGACCCCCTACATTACACAAACACCACTGCACTAGCCTAAACCCTAAAACACTACCCCCAGTACGACCCCCTACACTACACAAACACCACTGCACTACCCTAAACCCTAAAACACTACCCCCAGCATGACCCCCTACACTACCCAAACACCACTGCACTACCCTAAAACACGACCCCCTACACTACACAAACACCACTGCACTACCCTAAACCCTAAAACACTACCCCCAGCACGACCCCCTGCATGACACAAACACCACTGCACTACCCTAAACCCTAAAACTCTACCCCCAGCACGACAACTACACTACACAAACACCACTGCACTACCCTAAACCCTAAAACACTACTCCCAGCATGACCCCTACACTATCCAAACACCACTGCACTACCCTAAAACATGACCCCCTACACTCCACAAACAACACTGCACTACCCTAAACCCTAAAACACTACCCCCAGCAAGACCCCCTACACTACACAAACACCACTGCACTACCCTAAACCCTAAAACACTACGCCCAGCATGACCCCCTACACTACACAAACATCACTGCACTACCCTAAACCCTAAATCTACCCCCAGCACGACCCCCTACACTACCCACACACCACTGCACTACCCTAAACCCTAAAACACTACCCCCAGAACGACCCCCTACACTACCCAAACACCACTGCACTACCCTAAACCCTAAAACACTACCCCCAGCACGACCCCCTACTCTACCCAAACACCACTGCACTACCCTAAACCCTAAAACACAACCCCCAGCACGACCCCCTACACTACCCAAACACCACTGCACTACCCTAAACCCTAAAACACTACCCCAGCATGACCCCCTACACTACCCAAGCACCACTGCACCACCCTAAACCCTAAAACACTACCCCTAGTACAACCCCCTACACTACCCAAACACCACTGCACTACCCTAAACCCTAAAACACGACCCCCTACACTACACAAACACCACTGCACTACCCTAAACCCTAAAACACTACCCCCAGCATGACCCCCTACACTACACAAACACCACTGCACTACCCTAAACCCTAAAACACGACCCCTACACTACACAAACACCGCTGCCCTAAACCCTAAAACACTTCCCCCAGCACGACCCCCTACACTACACAAACACCACTGCACTACCCTTAACCCTAAAACACTACCCCCAGCACGACCCCCTACACTACACAAACACCACTGCCCTACCCTAAACCCTAAAACGCTACCCCCAGCACGACCCCCTACACTACACAAACACCACTACACTACCCTAAACCCTAAATCTACCCCCAGCACGACCCCCTACACTACACAAACACCACTGCACTACCCTAAACCCTAAAACACTACCCCCAGCACGACCCCCTACACTACCCAAACACCACTGCACTACCTTAAACCCTAAAACACTAACCCCAGCACGACCCCCTATACTACCCAAACACCACTGCACTACCCTAAACCCTAAAACACTAACCCCAGCACGACCCCCTACACTACACAAACACCACTGCACTACCCTAAACCCTAAAACACTACCCCCAGCACGACCCCCTACAAAGCACAAACACCACTGCACTACCCTAAACCCTAAAACACTACCCCCAGCACGCCCCCTACACTGCCCAAACACCACTGCACTACCCTAAACCCTAAATCTACCCCCAGCACGACCCCCTACACTACACAAACACCACTGCACTACCCTAAACCCTAAAACACTAACCCCAGCACGTCCCCTACACTACACAAACACCAATGCACTATCCTAAACCCTAAAACACTACCCCCAGCAGTACCCCCTACACTACCCAAACACCACTGCACTACCCTAAACCCTAAAACACTACCCCCAGCATGACCCCCTACACTACCCAAACACCACTGCACTACCCTAAACCCTAAAACACTACCCCCAGCATGACCCCCTACACTACCCAAACACCACTGCACTACCCTAAAACATGACCCCCTACACTACACAAACACCACTGCACTACCCTAAACCCTAAAACACTACCCCCAGCACGACCCCCTACACTGCCCAAACACCACTGCGCTACCCTAAACCCTAAATCTTCCCCCAGCACGACCCCCTACACTACCCAACCACCACTGCACTACCCTAAACCCTAAAACACTACCCCCAGCACGACCCCCTACACTACCCAAACATCACTGCACTACCCTAAACCCTAAAACACTACCCCCAGCACGACCTCCTACACTACCCAAACACCACTGCACTACCCTAAACCTTAAAACACTACCCCAGCATGACCCCCTACACTACACAAACACCACTGCACTACCCTAAACCCTAAAACACTACCCCCAGTACGACCCCCTACACTACCCAAACACCACTGCACTACCCTAAACCCTAAAACACTACCCCCAGCATGACCCCTACACTATCCAAACACCACTGCACTACCCTAAAACATGACCCCCTACACTACATAAACAACACTGCACTACCCTAAACCCTAAAATACTACCCCCAGCACGACCCCCTGCACTACACAAACACCACTGCACTACCCTAAACCCTAAAACACTACCCCCAGCACGACCCCCTACACTACCCAAACACCACTGCACTACCCTAAACCCTAAATCTACCCCCAGCACGACCCCCTACACTACCCACACACCACTGCACTACCCTAATCCCTAAAACACTACCCCCAGCATGACCCCCTACACTACCAAAACACCACTGCACTACCATAAACCCTAAAACACTACCCCCAGCACGACCCTCTACTCTACCCAAACACCACTGCACTACCCTAAACCCTAAAACACTACCCCCAGCACGACCCCCTACACTACCCAAACACCACTGCACTACCCTAAACCCTAAAACACTACCCCAGCATGACCCCCTACACTACCCAAGCACCACTGCACTACCCTAAACCCTAAAACACTACCCCTAGTACAACCCCTACACTACCCAAACACCACTGCACTACCCTAAACCCTAAAACACGACCCCCTACACTACACAAACACCACTGCACTACCCTAAACCCTAAAACACTACCCCCAGCACGACCCCCTACACTACACAAACACCACTGCACTACCCTAAACCCTAAAACACGACCCCTACACTACACAAACACTGCTGCCCTAAACCCTAAAACACTTCCCCCAGCACGACCCCCTACACTACACAAACACCACTGCACTACCCTAAACCCTAAAACACGACCCCTACACTACACAAACACTGCTGCCCTAAACCCTAAAACACTTCCCCCAGCACGACCCCCTACACTATACAAACACCACTGCACTACCCTAAACCCTAAAACACTACCCCCAGCACGACCCCCTACACTACACAAACACCACTACACTACCCTAAACCCTAAATCTACCCCAGCACGACCCCCTACACTACACAAACACCACTGCACTACCCTAAACCCTAAAACACTACCCCCAGCACGACCCCCTACACTACCCAAACACCACTGTACTACCTTAAACCCTAAAACACTAACCCCAGCACGACCCCCTATACTACCCAAACACCACTGCACTTCCCTAAACCCTAAAACACTAACCCCAGCATGACCCCCTACACTACACAAACACCACTGCACTACCCTAAACCCTAAAACACTACCCCCAGCACGACCCCCTACAATGCACAAACACCACTGCACTACCCTAAACCCTAAAACACTACCCCCAGCACGACCCCCTATACTGCCCAAACACCACTGCACTACCCTAAACCCTAAATCTACCCCCAGCACGACCCCTACACTACACAAACACCACGGCACTACCCTAAACCCTAAAACACTAACCCCAGCACGTCCCCCTACACTACACAAACACCACTGCACTATCCTAAACCCTAAAACACTACCCCCAGCAGTACCCCCTACACTACCCAAACACCACTGCACTACCCTAAACCCTAAAACACTACCCCCAGCATGACCCCCTACACTACCCAAACACCACTGCACTACCCTAAACCCTAAAACACTACCCCAGCATGACCCCCTGCACTACCCAAACACCACTGCACTACCCTAAACATGACCCCATACACTACACAAACACCACTGCACTACCCTAAACCCTAAAACACTACCCTCAGCATGACCCCCTTCACTACCCAAACACCACTGCACTACCCTAAACCCTAAATCTACCCCCAGCATGACCCCTACACTACCAAACACCACAAGCAGTTATAAAATCACCATGCACTGTCCTTGCAGCACTCTAATCATCCAGTCACTACCCATGTACTCATGCAATGACCCAGGCACTAACTCATGGCAAATACAGAGGAGGTCATGCTCCCCAACACATAATGTTCCCTAGTTTATGTAGGTGTTTTCACTGTATTCTAAGTGTCTTTTAGCATAGCACTGGCTTGTCCTGGTTAGTCAGAGTCAGTTACCACCAGTACCCGTCACTAAAAGGTTGGGGGCACAGGAGGACTTTCTGCTCCTCTGTTGGTTCTTTCTGCACATCTCTTGCTTCTTCCTGCACTTTTCTTCGTCTTTCTGGACTTCTGTTGCCTCTTTCAGCATTTGTCTTGCTTGTTGCTGCGCTTTTCTTCCTCTTTCTTCACATGTCCTAACTTTGTAGGCATAGTTAGAAATTAGCATTTAAAAAACCATTGAAATTCACTGAAAAAACCTGAGGTTTCAGACACGTTATAGTTAGAAATTAGCATTTAAAAACCTTAGAAATTCACTAAAAACCATAGGTTTCAGGGACGTTATAGTTAGTTGGACATTTCACTCATACAAAACCATAGAAATTCCCCCGTTATAGTTAGTTCAGCAAACTATAACTCGCGCCCCGCAATGCACTGCTGATGACGTCACATATTACATCATTCATGACATGGTCAGTGACATCACTGATGACATCACTGATGACATCTCAAATGACATCACTGATGACATCATCCAGTGACTGTGTGTTTCTCTAAAGTTTAAATATGTTTTATATATATGCCAGGGTGTATTGAAGAATGAGTGGGTGTATAAGTGTTTGGATGGAGGATTTAGTATGTGCGTGACTGACTGTATAAGTGAGTGATTAAATGTGTCTAACTGAATGCATGGGTTATTGACTAAACTGTCTGAATGTGCGTATCAGTATGTCTGTTGTTATGTAAGCTGCTGCATGTGATGGTCAGTAGCTACATGAGTGTCTATATGGGTTATTGATTGGTTGCCTGAGTATTTGTATGGGCTTTAGTGTGTGTGTGGGTGGGTGGGAGGTGTGTGACTCTGTGCATAGATGTGTGAGTGGTTGATTCACTGGGTGTATGGGTTCAAGAGTGCATGTGGAAACAGCTGTATGGGCGGGTGAGTGTGTGTATGGGTGTGTTGGTGAGAGATTGGATGTCTCAGTGGTACATGTCCAAGTAACTACATATGTAAAAGGCAGTGTATGTGAGACTTGGAGTATATAAATGACTATACGTGAGAGTCAGTGACTGTGAGAGTGGCTGTATGGATGAGTGTGTACTTGTATCAGTGATTGTATAAGAGATTAAGTATGTTAGTATATGTTTGAATAAGTGAGGTGGTGTGTGTATAACTGTATAGGTGAGGAAATGGGAGTGTGATTGATTCTTTGCATGACTGACTAGGTGTGTGAGTAACTCCATGGATGAGTGGCAGTGTGTGAGTGTCTGTATAGGTGTATGAGTGCATATGATAGTGTTGTATTGATGAGAGACTGTATGTATGAGTGATTGTATGGGTGAATGAGTGGATGTGTGTGTAGACCTAGGAATTAGTGAGTGCGTATGTAGTAACTGGTATTGGTGTGTCGATGGTTTCGAAAATGGTAGTCTGTATTTTACAGTGGGTGTATCAAAGATTATATTAGAGTGTGAGGAGGTGCATCAGATTTTCACGTGGATGATGTCATCAGTGATGTCATTTGAGATGTCATCAGTGATGTCACTGACCATGTCATGAATGATGTAATATGTGACGTCATCAGCAGTGCATTGCGGGGCGCAAGTTATAGTTTGCTGAACTAACTATAACGGGGAATTTCTATAGTTTTGTACGAGTGAAATGTCCAACTAACTATAACGTCCCTGAAACCTATGTTTTTTTAGTGAATATATATATGTATATATATATATATATATATATACATATATATATATATATATGTATATATATATTCACTGAAAAACCTTAGGTTTCAGACACGTTATAGTTAGAAATTAGCATTTAAAAAATCTTTGAAATTCACTGAAAAAACCATAGGTTTTAGGGACAGTTATAGTTAGTTGGACATTGCACTCGTACAAAACCCGTGAAATTCCCCCGTTATAGTTAGTTCAGCAAACTATAACTCACGCCCCCGCAATGCACTGCTGATGACGTCACATATTACATCACTCATGACATGGTCAGTGACATCACTGATGACATCACTGATGACATCTGAAATGACATCACTGATGACATCACTGATGACATCATCCATGTGACAATCTGATGCACCTCCTCACACACTAATCTAACCTTTGATACACTTACTGTAAAATACAGACTACCATTTTCGATACCATTGACACACTAATACCAGTTACTACATACCCACTCACTGATTCTTAGGTCTACACACACACATCTACTCACTCACCCGTACAGTCACTCATACTTATAGTCACTCAGTACAGGACTATGATATGCACTCATACACCTATATAAACACTCACACACCGCCACTCATCCATAGAGGTACTCACACACCTAGTCAGTCATGCCAAAAATTAAGCACACACCCATTTACTCACCTATACAGTTATACACACACCAACTCACTTACTCATACAAATACTAGCACATTCTTCAGTGATGTCATCAGGGATGTCACTGACCATGTCATGAGTGATGTAATATGTGACGTCATCAGCAGTGCATTGCGGGGGCGCGAGTTATAGTTAGCTGAACTAACTATAACGGGGGAATTTCACGGGTTTTGTACGAGTGCAATGTACAACTAACTATAACTGTCCCTAAAACCTATGGTTTTTTCTGTGAATTTCAAAGGTTTTTTAAATGCTAATTTCTAACTATAACGTGTCTGAAACCTATAGTTTTTTCAGTGAATTTCAAAGGTTTTTTAAATGCTAATTTCTAACTATAACGTGCCTGAAACCTATGGTTTTTTAAGTGAATTTTAAAGGTTTTTTTAAATGCTAATTTCTAACTATAACGTGCCCCGCCCCCTCCCTTCACCACTGTGCATACGCGCCCCGTGGAGCGTTTTAAGTTGGGGGATTAAGTCCCCTTGAATCATGAGGGTCCCTGGGGTCCAACTAGACCACCCTGTACCTCCAGTATGCGCCAGGGAGCTGCGCTGCAGAGAGGTGTTCAGAGGCCACGCCCCTTTTTACACCTCTCTGCAACGCAGCTCTGTGGCGCTTTCTGGACGTACCTGGTGGGCTAGTTGGCCCCCAGGGACCCTCAGGATTGAAGAGGATTTAATTCCCCATCTTAAAACGTGCCACGGGGCCTGTTTGCACACATGTCACCTGAAGCCCCAGGGGGCGCGTTTGCAGACTGCTGCAGGGAGGGGGCGGGGCCTCCGGCACGATGCCGTTTTTTTTTTGTTCTTATTTTTTTTTTTATGGGAGGGGGGCTGCGTGGCCCCCATTCCCTCGGCCACTTTTGGCCCCGGGGACCCCATCCCCCGGGGCCTCAGCATGTTTTTTTTTTTTTTTAAACTAAAAAAAAATGGGAAGGGGGCCACGTGGCCCCCCTTCCCTGGGCCTCTATTGGCCCCGGGGACCCCATCCCCCGGGGCATGCCCACTGTTTTTTTTTAATAAACTATTCGGAGGGGGGCTGCATGGCCCCCCTCCTCAGGCCATTTAAGGCCCCGGGGACCCCATCCCCCGGGGCCTGGCCACTTGTTGGGGACCGTGGGGGGGACCCCAATCCCCGCACGGTCCCGCCGGCTCCCCGCGTCCTGCGGGAGCCGGCATTGCTTTTCCATAAGGGGAGCTGCTGACATGCAGCTCCCCTTATGGAAAAGCAATCTGCTTTGCTTCATTGAAGCGAGAGCAGTAGCTGGAACTACTGATGATAAGTTGTGACACCCAGTAATACTTTTGCAAATCGGGGAGAGCTATCCCTCCGTCATACCAACCTCAAGACAGTTTCTGGAGCACTATTCGGGAGGGGCCCCCATTCCAGAGAAGTGTACAGATGGTGCTGTCTATGGCTTAGAAGAAGGACTCCAGAACTGGGTAAGTTGTGTTCGGAAGTACATACAGAAAGCGAGGGAGGGCCATCATTTTAAATAGGGCAGGTTTCCCCAGTAGGGAAGAGGCATTTTCTGCAGTTTTTAAATGCACTGCAAACTCGACCCGAAGGCTGAGCACTTTACATGAGCACCTGTTACATTGCAGAAGATCACATGCATTGTTTACAGGCATGGGGAAATTAATAGATGTGCCCAGATCACAGGATGTTGAGTGCGAGACTCAAACCTGGTTAACCAGTTCCACAGTAGGCAGATCTGACAGTAATGCCACATCCTGGACAGAGGGAGTCAGGCAGGCAGAATCACATGAAAGCTCGGCTGCTAATGAGCTCAAGTTTCCAACAGGACCTTGAGCTAAGCTAGAGCCAGGCTTCAGGCTCGAGCCTGGTTCGAGCATTCAGTGGCTCGCCCACTCTTAGCAATCAGGCAGTGCCCCAAGGGATCGTCTGACATGCCAGTGTGTAAGCCGTTTTGTTGACTGTTTGTGGGCTTGTTTTATTGTTTGTTCCACTGGTTTCCTGTTGATTTCCCTTCTATTATCACAAACAGGGCCTGCAGCAAGCTCAAAACTATTCAGTCTATACTTTGCAAAACACTTATACATTGTGGGCCAGACTTATCATCATTTGATGCAAAGCAACGCAGCAAGACAACTTGCTGCGCTGCGTCAAATGGAGAGGGCAGGAATGCACCATATCTGTCAAGATATAGCACATTCCTGCTCTCTCACTGAGCTGCCGCACTCAGTGCAGCCTAGCAACAACACAGGCACACTTGCGTCATGGTGCAGGCGTCTATGCATTGCAGGCAGAGTTGTTTTTGTGCAGGAAGGGACACCTTTGAGCAAAAAACAGTTCTTAGAGGTGTTGTCCTCTTTTTCAGTGTGCTGCGGAATGCATAGCACACTTAGAGGAAAGAACAAGGAGAAATAAAGATATTTCTCCTTGTTGTGCCTCTATCAGGAAAGCACACAATTTTGACGCATTCTCAGGTTTACCAGTGTTGGCAAATCTAGGAATGCGCCGAAATCCATGGGTGGACGCATGAGAACACCCACGTGGAACGCTTTCTTAGGGCAGAGTGAGGCAAGGCAGTGACTTGCTCTGCCTTCCGTTACTCCAGATTTACCAAGCAACGCAGGGCCACGCAAAGTGTCCTTGCGTTGCTATTACAACACCACGCGTGACGCAAAGGCAACGCAATCCAAAGATAAAATTGGGCCTGGGCCTTTTTTATTCAATTTTCAAACATGGTTCGATTTTTTATTTTTGGGGGGTCGGTATCGAATTCACGAGTAGGGGCCTATTTTCTGTGGTGCTGGGGGCTATTTTCTGTTCCAGTCCGACCCGGGGTTGATGAGCAGTGTGTCGGAAGATGTGCTTAGTCATCGACTTTTCACACCATCGTTTCCCCCATTGCCCGCCCCTCCCGGCTGGGGAGGGGCAGAGAGGCATGTATGACTGGACATGTGTGTCGTTGGAGGCAGGCAGCTCTCGGTCTCACCCCACTGTGGGACACCGCCTCCTCACCCCACAGTGGAAAAAGAAGAACAATTGATGGACAGAATGCAGAACAATGTCATACATTCACCCCAGTACAGTGATCTGGGCCTAAATCCATCGTTTTTTTCCTCACCATGCCATTCCAGTTAGGACCCAGCCATATGCAAATCAGTCTTGACCCTGCCCCAATGGGAACAGTCCAGCCCGAACTGCCAGGCCAGGTCCTCCCTGGACTGGAAACAAGCATCCTAGGACCGGTTTCGGGCTTTCAGCCCTCATCAGCCAGGATAGCTTGACTCCAGTGGCATGGAAAGCACGGGACCCACGTCTGGGCATACCCGTCCCACTCGGGGTGACAAATGCAAAAAGAACAATTGATGGACTGTGGGACACCGCTGCACCACAGAGGCATGTATGACTGGACATGTGTGTCGCTGGAGGCAGGCAGCTCTCGGCCTCACCCCACTGTGGCACACCTCTGCGCCACAGAGGGAAGCCGAGCCACAATAAACAGGTGACGGCCCCTGGGAGTGCCGGGGGTGGGCGAGGGGTGGGTGTTGAATGTGGAGTACTCAAGCTGAGGGGCAGAGGCCGGGGGTGGTAGCTCAGAATTGATGTATGGCTGGCAAGATTGGTCGATTTGTGCATGCAAATAAATCTCTCTTCAGGCTTCTCGCCAGGGATGTTGGGCTTTTTCCAAAACGAAAGGCTTTGCAGTATGTTAAGGGAGCGACTCTGAAGCCGTCGAGTAACAGAGACGTGTTTCAATGCCAGAAACAAAGTGCTGAGGTAGGAACCCTCTCATCTGCCTTCTGCCGCCAATCTTTAAACTGCCCTTTCAGTGCCTCCTTGAAGTTTGCTCCTAACTACGTCCAACAGTATCTGTCTGAGGAGGCGACAGAGGTAGACTGGCCAGACATATTGAGATGTAAGAATCATCCATGTCCATGAAAGACCAGAAGGGCTGGGACAGAGTCATTCTTATGGCTTGCGACTGACTTTGGCACAGCGGCTCTTACTTGCAGAATCAGTCCATAGATATGTGATTGAATCTTCCCCAGCCCTACTGGCTTTTCAGCTTCACCTGCTAGAGCGAATACACCTGAGTGAACTACAGGAGTTCAGTTTTGGGAAACCCTGTCTCATAAAGTCCCTAAAGTTTCATTTGATAATTCAGGTGCCGCTGCCGAACTACTACAAAAGTCACAGTAAAAGAAGGAACTGTAAACAGATGGCTGTGAGTGACGAGTTCCCTTGGCACATCTGCCAGTCAAGGTGCCCACATCTGATGTAGGCGAGGAGGTGTTAGTGACTTTACAGAACAACCCAACACTCTCAAACCACCCACACTCACATGGGTGGGACGATAGGTGAACTCCCTACAACGTCAACCATATGACCCACTGGCCACACACTTGGGACCAGAGAAAGGCTGCAGGGCAGTGCCCCCAACCCTAACGGGCTGCATGCCCCGCGTGCTGGTGTATGCCCCGCATGAGCTAGACAGGACAACTACAACCCCACTCACAACCACTGCCATTCCATTGGCACCCACGGGCTCCGAGGAAGACTGCGAGAGGCACTACCCTTCATTCAAAGCACCTAAATCATGCAAACTGGGGCCACCTAAATCATGCAAACTGGGGCCAGCGAGAGGCAAACAAGCATTGGCAAAGCCAATAGGTCTCGTCTTTGGGCAATCTTATACAGCATTGACAATAAGCATTTTTTGCTGATGCAGAACAGCATTGGTCAAAAGAACAAAAAAAAAGATGCAATGTTGTGGCCATGTCATATCGTAGGTGCATACATGTGTGATGATGTATAGTGTGCATGCATCATCATGCAAGCAAATGCATTTGTCACCACGCATGCGCATACAGAAGTATGCGGGCACAATTTATTTATTTACCATCACAGATCGAAAAATAATGCCAAATGAGGGGAGGCTGGGAAAAGCAGCACACGAAGGAGAGAGCAACATGGGTTCTTGTAGAAGAAGCATGCAAGGTATATAGCAGCAAGGTGGCGTGAGGGGAGAAGCACACGCGAGAGAGTGACCAGCGCATGAGAGTGAAACACAGAATGCGTAAAGGGGAGAACCACATGAGAGAGAGCTGGAAAACACATGCACTCTCATGGAGTGCTTACTTAAAAAGAAAGTAGTTCCCTGAAAGGCAGCAGTGTAAGGATACAAGTCACCATTCAAAAGGATGGTAAAGAGGATATGCTCCAGGGGAGGGGCAAACACAGGAAGAGGAACACAAGCTAACGAATAAGAAGCAAGCAAATGAGAGTGACCGTGAAGCCACCTAATGGTAAGCAGTGGGTAGGCTGTAAGCCCACAGTAAGATCTTGATAGCCCCACAATAGTTCTTTTGCAACCACACCACTTGAGTTGTCTGGCAGCAGGGACCTAAAAACGCCTACTCTGCTTGTAAAGCAGCAGGATTAAGGTGCCACCGAGTGAAGCTGCCAAATTAATGCTGAAGGCCTCAAAGAATCCTTTTTTAGGTCAAAGCCTACCGGAAAGTGCAGCTGTCTGATTTTCTAAAGACATCTTGGGGACATTCAAAAAACTTTCCGGGCAGAGGATGTGGCTCAACGGCTAGGGCGGTCAACCTCGAAGCTGGGGAACCAGGTTTGAGTCTCGGCAGGGACGCTCAACATCCTGTGATTCTGGGCAAATCACATAATCTTCCCGTGCCTCAAAATGAATGTGTCCGCCTGTAACGCAACTGGTGCTCATGTAAAGCGCTCTGATACCTTCAGGTCGAGTTTGTGCTATATAAAACCGCAAGAAAAAAAAAATGAATTCTACCTGTTGCTTACCATTGGCTTTGTGGTTTGCAGCTCACATTGTCTGGCTTTCTGTTTGCTGGCTTTATTTGCTTTTGGCTGTCCAAAGTGAATTTGTCCTTTCCAAGGGACAAAGGTTTTTCACACTACCTCTCCTTGTATTCTTCCAGGAGTGCTCCTTTCTGCAAACAGGCCTGTACATCTTGTTTTTATCTTGTTACGTTTGCTGTGCATTCAAAGACAGAGGTAAAATGTCAGGCTCTGTCTTCTAAGGGGGCTTGGTGTTTACTTTTTTTTCTCTGACTTCAAAGTGAGAGGATTTATGTGGCAATCTTGCTGGATGCTGGGGGTAGGAAACAGTTTTTTTCTAGCATACAATATTTAAATGAATTGTGCAAGTATTTGTAAACTAAACTGTACGTCTGTGCAAATGTAATGGTCATTTCAATTACAAATGTTTTGTCTGTAATGTCACTGTACTCTGCACCACTCCACTTTATACCACTTCACGCCACTACACCACTACACTCTACTCTGTACCACTCACTCTACACCACTGCACTCTATGTCCCTCTACGCTACTCTGCACAACTCTACGCCAACGCACTCTACACCACTCTACTCTACACCACCCACTGCACTCTAACACCACTGCACTCTACACACTACTCCAGTCTAGGCCACTCCAGCCTACCTCATTCCACTTTACGCTACTCTGCAACATTGCACTTTGTGCCACTGCACTCTATGCCAGTACACTCTACGCCAGTGCACTCTACTCTGTACCAATCAATTCTACGCTCCTGCACTCTATGCCAATCCACTGTGCACCACTCTGATCTACTCTGCACAACTGCAATCTATGCCGCTGCACTCTACACCACTTTACTCTATGGCATTACACTCTATGCCACCCTATTCTACGCCACTGCACTCTACCCTGCACCACTCCACTCTGCTCTGAAACAATTTACTCTGTCACTGCACTCTACACCACTGTACTCCACTCTGCACCTCTCCATTCTATGCCACTCTACTCTACTCTATGCCACTGTACTTTGTTACTGCACTCTACACCACTTACTCTACTCTACACCACTGGACTCTATGCCACTGCTCCCTATGCCACTCTACTCTCTGCCACTACACTCTACGCTAATGCACTCTACGCCACTCTACTCTGCACTACTCCATTCCATCTCTCCACTCTATGCCACTGGACTCTACACCAGGTAAGGGTGGGCGGAATTTGCGGAGTTGCGTTCTGCGAAATTCCGCGAAACGGCAAGAAATCTCCGCGAGCACGCGGAATTTCGCGTGCTCGCGGAGATTTTGCTGCGCCCGTTGAATCCTGCCCTGCATATTTATCCACGAAGATGCCACCGTTTTGTGCAATACCTCTAATCAACTGGAGTACTTTCTACTGGCTAATCAGTAAGTGCTACCTCGTTGGGTAAATGTATAGTGCCTTTCCTACACTACAGCTGCGTAAAGGACCAGAAGAATTGTCCCCAGTGACCTGGGTGTCTGTAACTTTGCCACCGCGCCGAAAGCGCCGGGGTCCTTTGATTAAGCTGTCCATCATAGTGGGGAAAGGGTGGGAAGACGTTGCATAACGCTAGTGTATGTGGGGCGGGGCCAAACGGGTGGGGCTTCTAGGCCAGTTCACATGCCTCTTGTTTATAAAGGGCCAGAGCAGGATCTCAGCGGCAGACGAGGAGAAGGAACCTCCTGGTCACAGGAACTACACGAGGATTGCGCTCGAGAAAATCAAGGATGCAAAGACATCCATCAAGGATTGGAGCTAACTTTTCAGGCTGGACATGGGAAGAAGGCACATCTGCTTAACCACGCTCACGAATTCTACACGAGGATTGAGCTCGGAAAATCAAGGATGCAAAGACCTCTATCAAGGATTACAGCTAACTTTTCAGGGTGGAAATAGGAAGAAGGCACATCTGCTTAACAACGCTCACGAATTCTACACGAGGATTGCGCTCGAGAAAATCAAGGATGCAAAGACCTCTATCAAGGATTACAGCTAACTTTTCACGTTGGAAATGGAGAGAAGGCACATCTGCTTAACCACGCTCACGAATTCTGCACACCTGCCCTGCATATTTATCCACGAAGATGCCACCGTTTTGTGCAATACCTCTACTCAACTGGAGTACTTTCTACTGGCTAATCAGTAAGTGCTACCTCGTTGGGTAAATGTATAGTGCCTTTCCTACACTACAGCTGCGTAAAGGACCAGAAGAATTGTCCCCAGTGACCTGGGTGTCTGTAACTTTGCCACCGCGCCGAAAGCGCCGGGGTCCTTTGATTAAGCTGTCCATCATTCTACACGGGGATTGCGCTCGAGAAAATCAAGGATGCAAAGACCTCCATCGGGGATTACAGCTAACTTTTCAGGGTGGAAATAGGAAGAAGGCACATCTGCTTAACAACGCTCACGAATTCTACACGAGGATTGCGCTCGAGAAAATCAAGGATGCAAAGACCTCCATCGGGGATTACAGCTAACTTTTCAGGGTGGAAATAGGAAGAAGGCACATCTGCTTAACCACGCTCACGAATTCTGCACACCTGCCCTGCATATTTATCAACTCGGGCACCTGCTTCAGTGCTTTCTTGCACCCGAATTCCGTTCCGCCGCGGATCGCGGAAGTTTCGACATTTCCGCGTTCCGCGCGGAACGCGGAAATGCCGAAATTTCGCAAGTTCCGCGAGCGGAACGGAATTTGCCGCCCACCCTTACTCTACAGTACTCCACTCTGTGCCACTGCCCTCCATGCCATTGCACTCTGCAACTGTCTACACCAATGCACTCTATTCCACTCTACGCCACTCTACTCTGCACCTCTGCACTCTATGCCACTGCACTCTGCACCACTCCACTCTGCACCACTCCACTCTGCACCACTGCACTCTATGCCACTGCACTCTACAATGCACCGCTCTAATCTCCGCATTCTACAACGCTGCAGTGAACGCTACTGAATTTTATACTGCTGCTCTCTACACCACTGCACTCTATGCCACTATACTCTGAAACACTCTATGAAAATGCACTCTACACCAGTCCACCCTACTCTACTCCACTGCACTCTCCTCTGCACCACTCTACTCTACGCCACTTCACTTTACAGTGGTGCAGAGTAGAGTGATGTGATCTATGCCACAGTATAAACACCACTCTACTGTACACTACTGCACTCTATGCCAAAGCACTCTATGCCACTCTACACCACTGCACTCCATGACACACTACTCTGCAACACTGCACTCTACACCGCACTACTCTGCACTACTGCATTCTATGCCAATGCACTCTATGCCACTGCAGTCTAACCGACTCTACTCTGCCTCACTCCACTCCAAGCCACTGCACTCTGCAGCACTCCGTCTACATCACTGCACTCTATGCCACTGCACTCTATGGCACTATACTCTACTCTGCAGCAATCTACACCACAGCACTCTATACCACTCTATTTTGCACCACCGCACTCTATGCCACTCTACTCTGCCATTCTAATCTACTCTGCACCATTGCAGTCTACACCACTGCACTCTAATATGTAACACTCTAATCTATGCCACTGCACTGTATGCTGTCAAATTCTGTACTGCTGCACTCTGTGCCACTGCACTCTGCGCTACTATACTCTACAACACTCAACAACAAATGTACTCTAGACCAGTCCATTCCTCTCTACGCCACTCCACTGTACGCCACGCTACGTAACTCCACGCCACTCCAATGCATGACATTTTATGCCACTCCACTTTACGACTCTACTCCGCTCTTTGCTTTTCCACTTTATAACACTTCACGCCACTCTCCTCTACGCCACTAGCTCTAAGCGATGCTGAGCAGCACCGCACTGGTGTACAGCATGGCTAAAAACCATTAGCAAATCCAATAGCTTATATGATGCTTGTTTAATATAGTGTATTGATTACTAATAGTGCATGCTACACATTTTACATCTTGAATGTGTGTGTGGTAATATGACATTAGTACATGATGTCGTTTTCACATTTCACAAATTACATGTTTTTCACACGGGTACATATGGCTTAAATGAACAGCAGTTATGAGCTAGAAACCAGACAGTCTGGGTGTTTTAGGGCATGGCAGTGTCTCCTGCTCTCTGATGGTGAGGTTTAAAGCACAGCTGACTGGCATGTTTATTATAATACTTTTAAGCATTGTTTGCTCAAATGAGAAATGTACGAGAATGTTCATTACTCCTGCCTAAACAGCATTTCACATGTTGGGGAGGGGGGCTCCCCATGCACTGGTGAAAAACACATTTTCATAACTTTTGTTGCGGTTTGACCCTCTCTCCAGATGGCACCCTCAGCACCAGCCATGGTTCTAATGCTGTACAGTAAGCAACAAGTGTGGAAACTGGCACAGTGGGTGCATTATAGAAAGATGAAATGTTGCACCTTTTAGCTAATGAAACCGGATTTCTCGAAAGCTTGGAGCGCTGCATAATATTCGGCTTCTATTTTTGGTGGAGACCATGCCAAGCTCCATGTGCGTAAACTGTGCTATTTAAACACGGAGTTTGTGAAAAAGCAGAATTTGACAGGAATAACTTTCATTTATGGATTTTTTTTCCAGCATCAGTAGTTAAACGCTTGCGAGGCCCACCTGAAAGCAGCTGCTGATACCCTTGTTGCTCATAAGGTTGAGAGACACAGACCTGCTTCCACATCTGCGTAGATGAAGGTTACCTCCGCCCAGGTGGTGTTACTGATGGGGCCAAACCTCATCCGGTGGCCATCTGTGGGCTCTCTGGTGCGCTACCATGCCTGCCACCTCACAGAGTGCCACTGTGTGCCACACAGTTTCACGCCCAATCACATGACCACATGGTGAACAGCCACAATCACACAGTGAGGGGGAGCCCTTACACAAATGGGGTATATACTACTGAGGTGTGAACGCTCTACACAGCTGAGCTCCGATTAAAATCTCCCCAGGACATGCAAGGCGGAGCCAGGTGAGTGCCTTATCGCTCCGGGGGAGGATAGCTGTGGTTGTTTAGGCAGAGCTGAGGGCCCAAAGCTCACCACTCACCAAGGCCGCACCCCCTTCTACCTGGGCACTGAGAAGGTGAGACATATACTTCGGCTGGCACGTCTGCTCTACCAGGGGCCTCCTGGAAATCTCTGAGACCCCCTCCCACCACACCCATAGCAGCCCCTGCTGTCTCCCTGTCCTTGACCAGGCACGGCCCGCCCTTCCCCTCAAAGTTAAGCCCGGTACAGGTAGTAAGCCTCCAAGATGCTCGCTGCTGTAGTTGGCTGGTGTTTCGATCTCTTAATCTGGAATCCCAACTTGACTGGTCTCAAGTTGATGTCAGTGCTGCCCCTTTTCATGAATTGCTGCTCTCCATGAGCCACTAGTTCGAATTTGTCTGGGGAGTTTTGTTGCACCCCACAAAGGAAACTCTGACCATGAACAGCACTTTTAAAGTTTATCCTTCTGTGTAAGGGTGACAGGAAGATTTGCGCAGATGTATGGTCACCCAATCAGTAAACTATATACGTCCATATAAATGTTCAGAATTCGGAGAAAAATGCTCTCTCCAAATTGATTTCCAAATAAAGGGTTCGCAGGCGATCATTTATAAAGGCATTGGCCGTCATGGCGGTTCCTGTCAATGGATTTTGCTCTTTGCTTCAGAGCTGCGTCAGAAGGACGCGGCCCTGTAGCGAACAGGATTCTTTTTTCTCCTTTTCAATAAGAAAATCCCAAAACAGGATTTTGTTTTTGAAAAGAAAATATATAATGTTCTCCTCGCCATGGGAGTCTTCTCCGTGGCGGGGGAGCAATATAATGCTTTTACTGATCCTTACCACCAGGCTTTACCCAGCAGTAAGATACATTAAAAAATAACTACATGTCCGTCCGTCCAAACTGTGCGGGCGGGCGGGCAGGTAGCCGTTTCTCGGACGGCCCTCACTCCCCAGGGCAGTAGGAGAAGTTTGGCCATGAAAGAGACAGACTAGTGTCTGCTATGGCCTAACTGAATGTCCACCCGCATTTAATTCGACCTTCACATTGGCAGTATGTATACTCGGTCGCCGTGGCGTCGGAGTATACATACTGCCAATATATAAATCTGGCCCTAAGTATCTAAATTCAAATTTGAACTCGACTCCTTCTCCAAGTTGTCACATCATTCCAGTAATACAAATTGTCTCAAAATTCCAACTCCATTTAAACAGGCAAGAAGTTTTTTCACGATATTGTCACTTCTTCAGGGCTCGAAATTCCAGACCTTTTTTACCACATAATTGTATTTTGATAATCATTCAAAGAAACCCCCATGACGCAAAAACAAAACTCAAATCCTTGGTTATCTCATACTGACAATTTATACTTCCAAATAAAACCTGGATTCGAAGATCTGATAGTCCAGTCCAGTAAAATAATAACGATTTGACATCTTGGAGAAAGAGACGAGTTCAGATTTGAAGAAAGACACTTTGTTTGGAAATCAATTTGGAGAGGTTATTTTTCTGAGAATTCTGAACATTTATAAGGACTATTGAAGATGTTTCCTCAAGGATGGAACCTAAGTCGGGGCTATGGGGGAAGCCCTGATGCGGTGACCTGTCCTGGAAGTAAAGGCAGCCGGAGGAGTAAGATCCAGACCCAGTGGAGTGAAGCTTGCACAGATGACTTCTTAATGACGAAAGGCATCCAGGGGGGCTCAGCGGTGCATCAGGCCAGAACCTAATTTCGGATGTCTGCTTTAGAAAGAGGATGTAGAGTCTGCAGGAAACATTCCTTTTCTGTCTGTGATGTGAGACTGAATTGTCCACATGCCACTCACCTTGTGTGGGTCCTTTGTCTCTGCTTTTCCACTCTGAGAGGGGTACAAGGGTTTCTCCTTTACACTATAGACATTGTGCTACCATCGCATTGGCTGAGGGTGGTCACCCTGCTAATGGAATCCTTTTGACCTCACAGCTCTATCGATTTCAATATTTGGAGGTGTGTCTGGACCCTAACCCAAAATCACAATTAACCAGTTGCTACTGGGAAGAAGTGGGTGTCCACCTCCTCTCGATGTCCCCAAAACCTGCAAGTTTTCACCAGGAACATCTGTACCTAAGCTACCAGCTCTTAGAATTCAGTATCCAGGGGACACACTCTGGGTGTTATCCCAATTCAGCACCAGTCATCCCTTCATTGGAACTTTGACCTTAGAGACCAGTTGAAGCAGTGACTTATCTTCTCAAGTGTCTGGTGCTCCCTCCATCAAAACGACCGGAGCCTCGTAGACCACTTACTAGACATCATACTTTGGTTTTTGGACGATTTCTTTGGCTCCCAAAAACAGATGCATGCTCTGGATGGGATTTAAAGTTCTCTTTTGGGTCTGGCATCTTTCATTCAATCCACTGAAATAATCAAATCTGTAGTAAAACGTAAAGATTTCAATGCACAGCTGAGAACTCACCAAGCTGCCCCATAGGGTAGGAGGGCACGTGAATGCCTATGTTGTTTAAACTATAGCTCCTCGCTGTGCTAATGCTGTAAAACTGGGATCCTTGCTTGGCCCCAGGACATTCTGGAAAATTCTATTCCTTTTCCTGTAGATCATTTCCACTCCATTTCCATTTCATATCCTAATTCCAAAAATGATTTTTCTTTTTAAAAGATAATACTATGCTAGCCAGCGTACACTGATCTCTGCGGGACTGTGTGTCCTGCAAGAGCTCAAGTGCAGCAGCAGGCCAATCTTCGCGCTGTGTGTTCCCTCTGGCAGAAAGCAGTGCATCAAAAAAAAGTGTCTCCAAATGGACACTGAGGTTAATTAAAGTGATCAATGTGCAGTTCTGTATCTGAGTTCCAAACTTACCGCCACCTGCTTGAGTAAACCTCGACTGCCTGGCCACGCTACTGTTGCAGAGTCAAGAGTACAAAAGAAGTAACTTGGTTATTCAGTTAGAGTGACGTCGTCTTTAAGGTCACCGGCTGCTAATAACATCCTTCACCACAGATACTGTCCATTAACCACCAACCACACCTCTCCACCCTCCCAGACCCTTAGGAAAGACTCTCAGCAAGGATAGAATGTCTAGGACTCAGCCCTTTCTGCAGGGGCATCCCCAAGCTTTTTGCCTTCATCCTCCTGTTTTCTGAACCTGTTTTTGTTGGCTTTTAGGACTCTGTGCACTTTGCCACTGCTAACCAGTGCTAAAGTGCTTGTGCTCGCCCTGTAAACATGGTAAAATTGTCTTACACCCCAAATGGACATTTAATTTTCTTGTAAGTCCACTTGTACCCAGGGCCTGCAACACCAATTGTGCCTCACACTTCAGTAGCCCTTTTAAATACGTCCCAGGCCAGCCCTTGCAGCCTATGTGTGCAGTTTTAAATTGTTAATTCAACCTCACCAAATAAACTTTTTACCAGGCCCAAACCTTCCTTTTAAATATATATAATTCACCCCTACAGTAGGCACTACACAACCCAGAGGGCAGTGTGCAGTGTATTTAAGAAGGTGGACAGGTACTTTTAAATTTTACATGCCCAGGTAGTGAAAAACCCTAACATTAGTATTTCACTACTGCAAGGTCTACCTCTCCCATAGGATAACACTGGGTTGCCTTATTATGTTTAATACGTGATAACGTTCAATTGGGAGCAGGTAAGATGGTTGAGTTTGGTGTCTAAAGAATATTAATTTGAAACTCTCTTTAATGATAAAATTGGATTTTAAGTCACAATTCTGAAAATGCCACTTTTAAAAAGTTTGTCCAAAAGGGGCACGCGATTCCGCACCCTTCTGTCGCGCTGCGGAGTACAAGAATATATCCTTGTAATAAACAGCTCCCTGGTATAGTAATCCTCTTTTTCCAAAGTAAACCAATCGGTAGTCCCAAAACCTTCATCCAAAGTTCATCCATACTTCCTAAATCACTGCGAAGACAGCGTAATTCCAGTATGATTCATTTATTAAACATTTTCAAATGTCTCCTGCATGCCCTCCGGGCTTTTAACTGCGACATGTTGGGATGAATCATACACAACAAGTAGGCTCATACAACGTTTTGATTTCCACCCAATGCATTTCAGGCCGCAAGGGCCCTTCGTCAGGGGTCACTAAAATAGATGAATAAACAAGACGTCTCAACCAACAGTGCAATACTGACTCTCTGCATAAGAAATATAAAAAAATATAAAGCGTACTGTGAATTATACAACACCCCCAAATAATTCTGCCCTCTGTTAACCCTTGCTCCCAGTCACACCCCTACTCAAAAACAAAATCTAAATACTAATCACCTCCCCACTGTGTGTTATCCCCTATCCAAACTCCAATGTTAAATCTAATCCGATGCGTGAATGCAAAATAATTAGCCCAAATCGCTGCACCCCATGCTGTAATTCCCTAAATCTATGACAACACCCTACGTATGGCCATGTCTGAACTGGGGTGGTGGAGTGAGCTAAAGAATGATGATGGATTAAACCCAGATCAGTTGACTGGGGGTGAGTGTTTGATTGGCTCAAACGTTCCGTCCATCATCCCCTTTTGTATCGCTTTGTTCGCCCTAAGTTGGCGGGGGTATGCCCAGACGTGGGTCCCTTGCTCACTTTGCCACTGGATTCAAGCAAGCCTGGCTGATGACGGCTGGAATGCCAGAAACCGGTCCTAGGATGCTTGTTTCCGGTCCAGGGAAGACATGGCTTGGCAGTTCGTGCTGGACTGTTCCCATGAGGCACAGGGTCAGACTGATTTGCATATGGCCATGTCTGAACTGGGGTGGTGGAGTGAGCTAAAGAATGATGATGGATTAAACCCAGATCAGTTGACTGGGGGTGAGTGTTTGATTGGCTCAAACGTTCCGTCCATCATCCCCTTTTGTATCGCTTTGTTCGCCCTAAGTTGGCGGGGGTATGCCCAGACGTGGGTCCCTTGCTCACTTTGCCACTGGATTCAAGCAAGCCTGGCTGATGACGGCTGGAATGCCAGAAACCGGTCCTAGGATGCTTGTTTCCGGTCCAGGGAAGACATGGCTTGGCAGTTCGTGCTGGACTGTTCCCATGAGGCACAGGGTCAGACTGATTTGCATATGGCCATGTCTGAACTGGGGTGGTGGAGTGAGCTAAAGAATGATGATGGATTAAACCCAGATCAGTTGACTGGGGGTGAGTGTTTGATTGGCTCAAACGTTCCGTCCATCATCCCCTTTTGTATCGCTTTGTTCGCCCTAAGTTGGCGGGGGTATGCCCAGACGTGGGTCCCTTGCTCACTTTGCCACTGGATTCAAGCAAGCCTGGCTGATGACGGCTGGAATGCCAGAAACCGGTCCTAGGATGCTTGTTTCCGGTCCAGGGAAGACATGGCTTGGCAGTTCGTGCTGGACTGTTCCCATGAGGCACAGGGTCAGACTGATTTGCATATGGCCATGTCTGAACTGGGGTGGTGGAGTGAGCTAAAGAATGATGATGGATTAAACCCAGATCAGTTGACTGGGGGTGAGTGTTTGATTGGCTCAAGCGTTCCGTCCATCATCCCCTTTTGTATCGCTTTGTTCGCCCTAAGTTGGCGGGGGTATGCCCAGACGTGGGTCCCTTGCTCACTTTGCCACTGGATTCAAGCAAGCCTGGCTGATGACGGCTGGAATGCCAGAAACCGGTCCTAGGATGCTTGTTTCCGGTCCAGGGAAGACATGGCTTGGCAGTTCGTGCTGGACTGTTCCCATGAGGCACAGGGTCAGACTGATTTGCATATGGCCATGTCTGAACTGGGGTGGTGGAGTGAGCTAAAGAATGATGATGGATTAAACCCAGATCAGTTGACTGGGGGTGAGTGTTTGATTGGCTCAAACGTTCCGTCCATCATCCCCTTTTGTATCGCTTTGTTCGCCCTAAGTTGGCGGGGGTATGCCCAGACGTGGGTCCCTTGCTCACTTTGCCACTGGATTCAAGCAAGCCTGGCTGATGACGGCTGGAATGCCAGAAACCGGTCCTAGGATGCTTGTTTCCGGTCCAGGGAAGACATGGCTTGGCAGTTCGTGCTGGACTGTTCCCATGAGGCACAGGGTCAGACTGATTTGCATATGGCCATGTCTGAACTGGGGTGGTGGAGTGAGCTAAAGAATGATGATGGATTAAACCCAGATCAGTTGACTGGGGGTGAGTGTTTGATTGGCTCAAACGTTCCGTCCATCATCCCCTTTTGTATCGCTTTATTCTTTTAGGCACAATATTTACCTTAAATCTTCACAATTGCACATCTCGGGTTCTACCACTTGGATTTTTAGGGTTTTGGTGTCAAATAATTTATTACATTGTAGTCTAGTTTTCTAAATTGGTGTAGGATTTTTCTGGTGTTGTGGTGTCACCGTATTACTGTTTAAATTGCTGCATAAATACTTTACACATTGCCTCTAAGTTTGGCCTGACTGCTTTTGTGCTAAGCTACCAGAGGGTTAAGCACAGGTTAATTTCAGGTTTGCTTGTGACCTCACCCTAACAAGAATTGTGGTTGCTGCTTGAGTAGGGTTTCACCCCCTCAACCAATAACCCAATTTCCTACATAATGTAACTGATGTGGTTCTCTGTGGGCTCGCCAAAATGCAGACATCTGAGTGAGCACAACAAGGTGTTGCTGATGGATTGATGCTTTAATCTTGGAAGGCGGCTCTACATCTAAAAGGTTTAGCCTCAAAGCTCTTCTTCTTATTACGCATTTAACTACAATCCCATTATTACCACTGCTGCATAATGCATAATGCACAGACAAGGAGTGCGCCTTGGCAGGAGATGCACCATAAATAAGCCACTTAGGAGGTATCTTCCTTTGTGCATATTGGAGTGGGTGTAACTGATCGTATTGAATTTCGATGAGCCAATCGCGAACCCTCCGCTTAGTTTGCAGTGTGAAGAAGGCCAGGGACTCCTGACGCAAGAGCATCCAGAAAGATTGGCTTTCGCCATCAATAAGGCCTTCCAATGCAGGATCTCTGCTTGATATGCCATTAGGCACTTCAAAGCACATTACATTTGCCTCTGGTACTTGCAATATTTTTCCTCCTAATTTTCCTGATCAGGTTTAACAATGGTGAATAGCACGTGCAAGCTGTGTGTGACTGTGTGTGCAGCTTTCATGTTCATTGTAACCAGTGTTTAAAGGTTTGTGCTTGCTGTTGCTGCCCCTTAAAACGTTTATGGTAGGGGCCACTGCACGTAATAGACAATCACCTTTGTGCTCATAGGTCATAGACGCTAATGAAAAAATGTGCACAAACACAGGCTCAGATTTACTCACACTTTGCACCATTACAAAGTCATGCACTGCGGCGCTAAACAATGCATTGGTATTTACTGTGTTTGGTGCTTTTTTTTCCTTCAACAAAAAGTGCCTTGCACAAAAAGTGCCTTGCACTGCTTTGAGACACTTTGTACCAAATGGTCATTACTGGTGAGTTACAGTGCAAACACCCAAAGGTTTTGAGGCAGAGCCCAAAGGTACTATATTAGCCAGGCCAGAGTTTGCATCAAAAGCGAATGCCTCCTTGAAGCAGGCACTAGAAAGGAGAAATGTTTTCATTTCTTAAGCAAACACACATTGTATGAGTGCTGAAGTGTACAGCACATGTCCAGTGTGTGGGATCCTTTTATGTTTGCCGAGACATGGGAATGTGTAGTGCGAGTGTATTACTCCAGTACCAATACTATGCTAGACAGCACACACTGACCTCTGCGAGGCTGTGTGTCCCGCAGGAGCTTGAGCACAGTGATGGCAGCAGCAGCCGGCCAATCTTAAAACCTATAGATCTGCACTGCGTTTCCCCCCTTGCGGGGAGCAGTGCATCAAATGTGGGTGCCGTGCTGCGTTGCATCAAAATGTTCACCCTAGTGCCAAGGTCTAAATGATCCCTTAAATGAACCAGAAAGCGCTTCAAAGAAACTAACAGAGTCTACAAAACGTAGGGCCTGACTTAGATCTTGGCGGATGGGTTGCTTCGTCACACCGGTGACGGATATCTATGGGATTTATATTTCGGCGAACGGAATATCCGTCACCGTTGTGATGGGGTAACCCGTCCACCTAGATCTAAATCAGGTTCTTAGTAAAATACATCATCACATAAATTGTCAACAACCCTGCGGCATATACACTTTAAAAACAACTATAAAGAGAAAGTATAGAATATACTGGAGCAAGTTATACTACAATGAAGATAGTGTAAGAAGAAACAGTTGCCATGTTGATGCCACAGTCTGTGCTGCTCAACCGTCATTAAACAGGCAAAGTTGAGCTTAAGAGGTAAAAGTCCATGAGAGGCGAGAAAATCTTTCTGCACAAACATGCCTGTGCGGGTGTTAAATCATGTCCTAATATACTGCTCCCAGACAACTGAGTTGGTAATACAGGGAGTAAACTCAGTTACACCCAGAAGCTTTAAGCACACATTTTGAAATATGTTTTTTCTGTGATATTGCTTCTGAGACAGCTCAGTGGGTTATTGCATCTGCTGAAGACATTGCTTTACCTAACTTTGTGTGCAGGCACAGTGTACGGAATATTACTAGCTGACTGCGAATGCTGTCAAATACCGTGTAGTTATTCAAGATGGCTGACTTGCGGCTTCTCGCTGCCTCTATCAGAGCTAGAAAAGAATACAAATGCCAAAAACATTCGAAGGGCCTTATTAAAAAAAAAACAATACAATTATGGGCAGATTTTTACAGTTCCCTGGAATAAGCTTTAAGTTTGCTCAAGTCACAAACATTCTAATACATATAGTTCGTCTATAAAGCTGTGCTCGGCACAGGTCCGCAAGCGTCCTACTGGGAATGTCATGCAACATCCTCTGTGGGCTCCTCACCCATCTCTGCAGAAATCTACATGCCATCGATTTCAACAGACAGGACAGGGGCTTTAAGTAGGAGTGGGCGTAACCGGAGTAATTTGCTGTACCATAATTTTGTGAAATGATAGCAAAATTATGCAAGATTACATAGAATTACCCAAGGAGTGTAACCCTGCATTTAGTGCTATTTTCTTAGTGCAAAATTTACCCTCGCACTCAAAATGAACCTGAGGATGCATTTTGAGCTAAGAACATAATGCTAAATGTGACAGTAGATGATTGGCAGGAGCCAGCAGCCACTCGCGCTCTATTCCTGTGCTCTTGGGTTGGCATTGTTGACTCCAAATTGCGTGAATGTGCATAATCACATATTTTGGGTCAAGTTGCATTAAAAGAGTTACGCAAAATTGTCAAAATTACTCTGATTATTCTGGCATAATTAAAATTTCATCCAGGCCTAGTTGTAGGTGTGTGGCAAACCCCTCAAATCAAAGGGCACCCCTGGCAAGATTTCCTTAGCCCCAAGGAAATATTGCTTATTGCACCAACTTCAGAGAAAATGAGAACAGCCAGGTGTCTCTCATTCTTCTCTATGATGTCTTCGACTCATCTAAATTCAGTGTTATGAGTCAGACGACCCTGCCAAAGATGCTCTAATGTGCAGCAGTTATTTGTAGATGTGTGAACCCTCTCCCTGGCCCCTGAAAACAGAAGACACACACAGCTTCTGGTGTTTATAATGACAAGTTATTTTTAATGTACAATCAGCACACAAACCTTGTGCATCCCAATGATTTAAATTATTATAGTATCTCAGCAGTTAGAATATAGAATAAGTTAAACATTAGAAAAACTCAAACATTTCATATTGTACATCTCTTATATCTGTAATGAAATGGCCTAAACTCTCCCTAACACCTGTATCTCTAATATTGTCAGTCTCTTAGTTACCATATTGGCTGAATGATTAGAATTTTCCCTGACTATTTCAAACTATCACTTTACCATCCCTACATGCCTTAGAAAGCTTCCAGGCCAGCAGCTGGATTTCCCCAAGCAACCAGTCCTCGCTTCTGCTCCTCCCAAATTCTTAAGTCTTGTTACACCTTTCTCCTCAATGATTCGCTATGGAGAGGAGAGGTGAAGTTGTTGTGTAGTCTTTCGTATCTGCATCACAGAACGAACAATGCCTCGGTCAGAGAACACAGCCGAAAGGCCAGCACAGGTATTAAAACTGGGTCCCTTCCAACTTTGCTCGGTGCAGGGTAGGATGGCCTTGTAATGTTGCTCTCTACACTGAGGGCCTGATTTAGATCTTGGCGGATGGGTTACTCTGTCACAAACGGGATGGAGATCCCGTCTGCCGTATTACAAGTTCCATGCGATATAATTCACTTGTAATACGGTGGACAGGATATCCGTCACATTTGCGATGGACTATTCCTTCCGCCAAGATGTAAATCATGCCCATCGTTCTCAGGAACAGCAGAATGGAAGCTTCCTCTTCTCTTCATTTCTGTTATTCTTGTTATTGCGATTAATGCCGATCTGCTTGTAAAATAATATGGTGACTCTCACACACTCTGTTAGCTATCGTCACCATCCAAAGCTTTAGTTTTCTAGGTCAAAGCCTTGCACGTACACACTCTAAAGAGTTAGTGCAGTCATGTTTGCCATATAAATAGGCCTGATTCGTATGTAACATGCATGTGTCATCAGAAAAGCCCTGCCACAGACGTCAAGTGTACATGAAACGAAGGCCCCGTAGCCGCGGTTGTTTCGGTATATGTTTGGAAAGGAAGTCATTATCAGGCTGATGCTCGCAGAGACAACACTTTTAATTCCAGGCAAACCACTCTGTTGCACGCAGGGCAAGTGGAATTGTGCAGCATGGGAGGACCTAATTATGCGGCAGAGTTGACTAAATTGTCTGGCACAAAAGTCAAATTATGCATTGTAATGTGGCACATTTTGTAAATCATGATTGTGCCATTTGTTCTAATGTTAACACTGTATGGGCACATATCACACCTCATTAGTACCAGTATAACAACCAAATACACTAATAAGCAACTGAGAGATGAGCAGTCCACTTTTACGAAGGAACTTCCGCTGTGCACGGGAACACAATGATTTTAGTATCTTTTGAACCATTTGAGCTGGAAACATATTTTTTTTGTTAAAACCTGCATGTTATGCAGCAGATGATGGATTATGTGGCAAATGCTGCAAATCTATAATTATGACGAAAACGCCATGGCCACAGAATCCCATAATTTCAGTGGCCCTAGTTGTAAGGACTGCCAATGTTCATCTGCTAATGATCATCAGTGAAAAACAGACCATGCATGGCATGGCTGCAGCAGAGGCATGGTTTTGGTTCTTTGAAGAAGGAAAAAGCAGACATGAGTAAATCCTCCCACTATGGACTGACCCTCACACTGTGTGTATTCCAACACCGAGCTGAGCGGTCCACGTGGCAAATCTCTTTGAACATCAGTTGGCCACCAAACCTAGAAGACGCAAATCTGAGGATCATGGATCCAACATTACAGTACATCCTGCAACACAGCCAAGAAAATGGCCGTGCTGCAGAATCGACTGTAATGTTACCATCTTGAAAATGAGGAAGCGCAAAGGCTTCGAGAGTCTTTAAAACTAGCCCTAGCAGGAGCCCTTCTGGGGTTCTCCCTGAGAATGAAGACTGAAAATCGGCTTTTGGATTCTTTAGCTAAGAGGACACTCTTAATAATTTCCTACGGGAGCAGAGAATTGAAACCTGCCAGAGAGCTGTTCACTTCTTGGATCATCACTGTAGTGGTGCTTGTCGAACACTACCTTTGTGTAGTATGTCAGCAATTTGATTCAATCAATCAGTTCTTGTAAAGCGTGGCTTATCACCCGTGTGGGTATCCAGCCGCTGGGTTGCTGGGGTTAGTCTCTTCCTGAAGTCTGTCAGCGAGAGTGATGAGTAACATTGTTTTCTCCTGTGTTTGAGTAGTGAATGTCAAAGAGAGCCTGAAAGTCCTTTGCCATAGATGGATTAATATAAACTTTGTAAACAGTCAATAGTAAACTTCATGGCTATGAAGGCGTGCATGTCTGCAATCTCAAGTGTCTTATTCGCAGGGTCGAATGGACTGGCTCCATCTGGCACTCCAGGTGATCAGTCGAGCATATTCACTCGCAGGAAGTCCACCTTCAGAACGGAGTCAAGCTCCCCTCAAACTTAACTGAAGGATATAATTTTGTGAGGATCTGAGGGAAAGAATAGCTCTCGCAGCCAAAGCATTTGAGGAAGGGGTCCTAGGAAAGAGCTGAAGATTCACATCTTAAAGAACACTACATCACAACAAAGTAACCGTCCATTTCTGACCTCATCTCCACTCAAATCACTCATTGACCGTATCTTTGCCTTTGGCCCTGTACAGTACTTAGTTCCCTTTGGCTAGGTTTGTGCTATACAAATACTACATACATGCATACGTGTTCCAGACAGCTCTGTGCATTGCAAGCTCACCTGTGTCAGATATTGGTGAAGGAGGTTATTATCTCTTGGACCCTCTGACTTGGAAGGCGGGTTTAAACTTTCCTAGATGTCTTGTTCCACTTCTTCCATTTGGGTTCCCTGAATATATGTTCCCTAAGCCCTGATATTATGCCACAACTCTGGGGGTCTTGGTTTGGTTGTTTTGCTTGAGGCTTATTAATTTGCAGCGCAGCCCAAAATGCCCAGTAAATCGATCCCATCAGGGAGAGGTTCTTGAGAAACGCAGGTATCCATTCTATAGGTGCGCTTTCGCTTGCCTTTGAACCTGCAGGGCTCCCTTATGCTAAGAATGAAAGCTTGCAACCCACTGGCGTCAGTCCCCACGAGCTGTGATTCCAGGGGCTGTGGTACCAGGATATCATTATCATTGGCTGATAAAAATATTGTGTCCTCAAAATTGTTTACAAAAATATTGCCCCACTGGAGTTAATAATACAAAATCCACCCCCAATGGAATAATATTTTTGTATACTAAATTTTGGAAACAATATTTATATCAAACAATATTTCTGTACTTCATATTCTGACTAGGGGTAGGTGGAATGTTTCATTCTGCCCACGGAATTGGCGAAATTTGACGACTCTGCGTTACTCTTGTAATGTGGAATTCCAGCTAAATTCTCCCAACCGCTGCGTGGGGAATTTATTTCCTGCGAGGTTCCAAAATTGGAGCTTGCAACTGAGATTTAGCACTAGTGCTATTTTCTAATGCAGGCAGTCGTGGACAGTCATGAGTGCCGTGTCCAGGGGGCTGCTTCTGTTGTACATTTTCTGCAGTTGAAGTGGATTTTCAACTCAACTAGCAGCAAAGTCAACTTGAATGGCCGCGTGCTCTTGCGCACCGCATGATGCCGTACGCGTTGTTTTGTCAACACTGCTCATGCTACCGGCAGTGCGACATGCATATTTTCTGCCTATTGGCTAAACTCAGCAGTATCTCACTGAGTTTTTATGTTACTATTCAGTATGCGACAGAGCGAAACTCCGTAACCTCCGCCCACCCCTGAGTCACTAGGTTACAAACCTTCCAGAATCACTAGGTTACCATGGCACCCCCAATTGGCTGCTCAATCCTTTCTTACGAGATCAGCACCATCTTTGGGACAGGCAAAGCTCTTACTGCTGCCTGGCACACCTATATTGCTGCCATCACGCCCAACCCACTATACAGAGTGGCAGCACGGCTAGAGTCAATGTCCCTCAAAGGCAGTACCAGCCCCAGGCAATGTCTTTACCATGGTCAGCTATCGCTTCGCGTCTCCTGAAACAGGTATGGCGTAGCGCTATAAAGACTGAACTACGCTATCTGAGAAGATTAATCAGGACCCCAACCATACAAGAGATGGTAAAACAAACAAGGCTATTTAACCTGACTTAACTATGCACTGGGGCGAGTGCCAGGCTTGAAGACCTATGGTTAAGACATGAGTCGTTTTCTGGAATCATTTAGAAACATGAAGAGTTAAAAAGCAGGTAATCAAAGAAAAAACATTCTAAAAGGTTTTTTATTTAATATATGAAGCAATCTCTGGAACGGGTCTCACTCAGTTCACAAGGACTGTAATGAGGGCGGAAGATGAAGTGGGAGTGGGCGTTGACCTCTGTATCTTAATAATGGAAGTGGCCGAGCGGGCAGTCCATTTCTCTTTTTCAGAATGACACTCCATGATTGTAGGTGCTTGCAACAGATCAAAACATGAGTAGAAAGCAAGTAGGATGAGAACCAACCTAAGAGTCTGGATTCACGAAGCCAAAACTGACAATGCGGAATAATCTGTTTGCTGCGGCTGCAGCACTTGCTGTGCAAACTATATGGTCATTCATAAAACCCTCTTTGGAAACGGACTCGCTGTTGCAGCTGGACACCCGCTGCTGAAATTGTTCACCAGGCCGGTGTAATGTTCTGCAGTCAAAAACATAGATGCCAAGTTTCCCAGGTCCACACGTGAGTAGTTACTCCAGTCCAGGTTTTTGTCTGTACATTTTGGGTTTGGCGTCATGGATTTATAATGTATAGACATGACTAAAGTCCTAGAACGCAAAGAAAAAACCTGGACTGGAGCAGCTAGTCAAGCATCGATGTGGGAAACTTGCCAGGGCTGCAAAAACCGATTACCAAGCTGTGAGTATGGGCATTTGCTTTTTTCCAAAGGGTTTGTGGCACTAAGAATGGGCAACTCCTCTTCAAAAAATAGATGCGGCGAGGAGAAAGTAGAGGATGGGCACTCTGAGGGCAAAACATGTATAAAAATGTAAGTCACCCTGGAGGGAGCATCATTCACAAAGGGAAACAGCCACAGATACTCAAGTTGTACTGTAAACTAAGCAGACTCAATATCGTTATGCAATGCAAAAATGAATTTATAAAGCAAGCTCTTACCAAAAAGCTGTCCTGGCGTTAGACTGAAGACTACAAGGGTGGACTGCCAAGCAACTAATTGGAGAATAGTCATGTGTTTAATGCTTCATGAAGGGGCAACAGATTGTTGATGGAAGAAGGTGGTTGACAAAGATTTCCAGGTCCTGGCCGCCATGAGCGAGCCCTGCTGCCTATGCGAGACGGCCAAACCCTAGGGGCGGCTGAAGACCCCAGATCTTAACTTTCCATTCAGATGACTGTGATGAATGGAATGTTGTCTGAAAGTAGATGGGACCAAAACAATGCTAAGCTCTAAAAAAAACCTACATGGCTTTGAAAATAATCCTTTCAGATACCAGTGGCCAGTGTAGAGCTCTGAAGGATGAGGATGCAGAGGGTTGCACCCACTAAACCCTGAAGAAGGGCACACATCACACACAGACCACTCACAGGCTCTGCAGTTGAACTGCACGAAGTCACTAGATTCAGTGAATCTCTCTGCAATGACAAACGCAATCATTCATTTGAACACGAAATTGGCCATTTGGCAACAAATGACACACCCCGATTGTATCATTATATCAAATACGAAGCTTGGCAGGATATTGCAGCGAATATTGTATTTCGTGGTCCCGAAGGCATTTCCTAACTTCCAGATAGGAGGATCTACGGCACTGCACTGACAGAGTGCAATCTGGATAAATGTGTACTATTGCTTTCTCAATTTGCCATGGCCCGTGGGCTCTGGTTACCTGGAGGATGTGATCTCTGTAATTAAACAGTCTTGCTACCACTGGCCTGGGAGGATTGCCCGGGCGTGGGGGACCTCCCGGCACCCTATGCACCCTTTCGACTGAGAAGAATTTTGAGTGTTTGCCCTTAAGGATATCCATGGAGAACCAGGACTCCAAGTATAGCTCCATGCTGTGGCCTTCCACCCGTTCCGGTAGACCCACTATACGGATATTTTTTCTGCGGGACCTGCCTTCCTGGTCCTCCACACAGCCCCTCAAGTATTCCACCTCCTGTTGGAGGGATTTGATCTGGTCTGTTGCCGTGGATACTGTGGGGTGCAGGGATGCTAGTGTAGATTCAGATTCCTCCACTCTGTCTTTCAATTTCTTATGGTCTTCCCTTAGAAACCCCACTTCTATGCAAAGCGAGTCGATCTTAGGGCCCAGTGTAGTTTTGATATCCAGTATCGCTGCCATCAAATCATCGAACCGGTGTGAATGATTGGTATGGTCAACAGAGTTCGAGGCCACAGGCTGCTCGGTGTCCACCACCCCAGAAGTCGGAGTCATTACGTTGGGTGGCTGGGGCTAGGTCTTTTCTGCTCTGGGTTTCCCAGCACCTTCCCTGAGTTAATGTGGTTTGGAGTGGGAATAGTAAATTATATATGTTTAGTGTTCAGCACCTTCCCTGAGTTAATGTGGTTTGGAGTGGGATTAGTAAATTATGTATGTTTAGTGTCCAGCACCTTCCCTGAGTTAATGTGGTTTGGAGTTGGAATAGTAAATTATATATGTTTATTGTCCACCACCTTCCGTGAGTTAATGTGGTTTGGAGTGGGAATAGTAAGTTATATATGTTTAGTGTCCAGCACCTTCCCTGAGTTAATGTGGTTTGGAATAGTAAAATATATATGTTTAGTGTCCAGCACCTTCCCTGAGTTAATGTGGTTTGGAGTGGGAATAGTAAATGATATATGTTTAGTGTCCAGCACCTTCCCTGAGCTAATGTGGTTTGGAGTGGGAATAGTAAATGATATATGTTTTGTCTCCAGCACCTTCCCTGACTTAGGGCCCGATTCCGATCTCGTTCGGAAAGCAAACCGAACCACTCGTGTCCGGAATGCTTTCCGTATGACTCGTGTCAGGGGAGTCCGACCGAACAAGTACGATGCATTTGAATGCATCCGGATACGATTCGGTCAGACTACCATTGACTTCAATGGAAGCCTGTGTACCGAATGCGTACACAGGCTCCCATTGACAAAAGGGGTGGTTGGGGCTCATCGTGCACCCTGTGGCGGGCACCCCTTGATGCCTGCCACACTGTGCATGGTCTGAAAGGGGGGACCCATTGGTACCCCCACAGGCACGTTTACGAGGGCCCCAGGTGAAGGGGGGCCTGCTATGGGCCCCCAAAGACCGATTCCTGCTGCCTTTTCGATCCAGGCAAAACGATTCATAAAGGCTGTCTGAATCGTTCATCGTACTTGCTCGCTTGGAAAACCTACTCCATAGAGCTGTACGATTCGGCTCCGGAGGGCTCTATCTCTCCGTATGCCTTTCGGAACCGATTCGGTCAGTGCTAAGGGTTTCCAGGCATCGTACTCGGTCATTCGGAATTGGGAACGAGTCAGTCGGAAACAAGGGCTCCGGATCGGTGTAGGTATAGCATTTCTCTAGACCGAAGCAGGTATAATCTCCCCCCTTCAGTCCACGACTCAACAGTCATTTTTAACACATAGTACAAGAACCCAGAGAATAAAATTACCCTTGGAGTCTCTTGTAGCCATTTTTAGATCACAAGCACTTTCTTTTACTTCTACTCACGGCACACAAGTTCCCTCATAACACCTAGCTTCACGACGGCAACCAGAAAAGAACTCCAGCAAAGAGCCCCCCTGTAGGGCCCGTTGGGCATTGCAGCGCCGGCCCAACGAGAAGCTGCCCTATTATGAAGCATGACACCCCTTGGGGTGTGTGAGGGCCCTTGCTCCTTATTGGATCAATCCCAACTCTACTACACACTCTCCACTTAGCACCTGGACTTCACACCCATCCCCCCTCTCTCATTTCTTCCATTCATCCCCCATAAGCACAGCATACTCCTTTGTTTTGCATTATTGGAAGGCTTTATGCCATCCTGCCACTGCATTATTAGTTTTTGCTTCCTGGTTTAGTGTACTGTTGTACACATTCCACCATGGAATGTGGAATTTTGGTTGTCTTCTATGTCTAGATCTATGTAGTCTTCCCACCCAGGTATCCTCGAAATAGTCTAGTATTGGACTTAGTTTTTGTTCATTGGTTTGGTAATAGGGGCTTTCAATTAATAAATTGCAGTGTTTATTAACTTCTGTTATTGGGACATAGGCTAGTGCAAATTTTTTTTTTATTTCATATGCAAAGTTGGCGTTAGTTACATATTCTACACTAAGGGTAGATTTTTGTTGGTGTCTCCATTTGCTTTGATTAAAATGGTAATAGCAACCTTGTATTACTGGGTGAGGGTAATTTTTCAGGATGGCTTGTGTCATTGACTGTTCGACGTCTATGATAATTTTTTGTGGGTAGTAGTTATTAGTTTCTTGCTTTATTTTTGTTTGTAGTTCTACATAAGTAGTTGTTTGTTTTTTATGGGTAATAGTGCATAAATGAAGGGGATGTTGCCATTGTGGTACTGTCCATGGATTGTGTATAATTGGAAAAGTGGTTTGGGACATATATTAAATGTACCATCCATCATCCATGTTTCACACTTTTGAAGTTTTTGTAGGTTTGTGGAAGTTGCAAATATTAAAATTATTTTGTCATTTGATTTGTTATCATAAAGAAGGAATTGTTCTTTGTTATGAGTTAGAGTAAGTTAAGGTGGTATTTCGACTTCCCTGAAAGTTTTGGGGGTGTCAGTAGTAGATTTTTTAGTTTTAGCAATTAATCTTTTTAAAGTTGAGATGGAGGGTCATTGTCCAGTTACATGTTCAGAAACTTGGGGTAGGATGTCCTTTAGTATTTCTGTTGTGGGTTTCTGAGAGCTAGTGCTAGCTTCTTTAAGAGTTTCTAAAACATCTCTTACTTCTATCTCTGCTATGTTAGGGGGGTGGTTATGCTCTCTGACATTTATTACAGTAGTTTCCTTTGTTGTTGCCTTCCCATAACATGCATTGGAATAGTATTTGGTGCATTTCCAATTTATCTTGTCGGCTGTTTGTTTCTCTTAGGTGTAGACATATCCCATGTATGATAGTAAAAGTTTTCCTTTTTGCGATGGTATGAATTTTGCACCTTCAATCATTTTTTATTTGAAATGTCATGAAAAATGTATTTAGAAAATGTTAAATATGTTATACATGTTTTTAGTGTATTAAAAATAGCAAAAGTTTAAAATATACTTAAATGTTTGGTTTGTAGAAATTGTTGGTTTTTGTAATGTTTTCTGTTGCTGTTTGGATGCAGTGCTTATTTTTTTTCTGTTGAAGAAGAATGTAATTTTAATGTATTTGTTTAACAGTATTGTTTGTGTTTTGAGTAGCGGGTAGTTAGTGGGGTTTTTGGGTTGGGCTTTTTAGTTATAGGGTTAGTATTTTTTTTAATTTATACTAACTTTGGGCCCCATTACGATGGCGGGCGGACACCGTAACGGTAAACGGGACCGACCGCCAGAGGTGCGGCGGTCCTGCTAGTCCCATTAGGTTGCGACCGCCACCCTGGCGGTCGTATCCCGCTTGTTTTACATTGCGGCGGGCGGTGCTGTAAGCAGCACCCGCCGCAATGTAAAAGTTGCATGTTGTGCATTGACATGCATGACGTGACAGGCACCGCGCGGTGCCTGCCACCTTGTGCATGTCAATGAAGGGGGGTACCATGGGTACCCCCCAAGTGCACCCCCCACCCCCCCAACACCCCGGGTGCCCGCAACGGGCCCCCAAAGCCAAAGACTGCATGCCCTTCCATGGCAGCATTGCCGCCATGGAAAGGCACAAATCCGCACACATCGTAATATGGCGGGCGGTGCCTGCTAGGCACCGCCACCATATTATGGCCCAGGACCGCACGGCAGGCAATCGTAACGATTGCCTGCCTGCGGAAAAGCGGCAGACGGTCTTTCCGTCCGCCGCTGTACCCCCGCCATTGTAATGTGGCGGGGGGTAAATGGAGGGCGGGCGGGGAAAGATGTCGGGCGGATCGCCACTGCCGGTCAGGCGGTGGCGATCCGCCTGACATCATAATGGCCCCTTTTGTTTGGAGGAGTTTCTTGGATGTTCTTCGTAGTTAGTTAAGTGTAGTTTAGATATTCTGTAGATGAGAAATAATTCATAATAACATTTGGTTATTTGTTTTGGTTTAATTTAGTTTTCTTTTGTTACATTATTAAATAATTTTCATATTTTACTTACTCTGTGAAGTTGAATTAGAAGTCTTGGATGTGGCAGTGTGATGTTGTAGAAAAAATCCGGTAGAGATTTTGCTTCTTCTGGTATTGTGCTGCTGTAATACAGATTTATGTTGATTTTTCATTAGTTTATATAGTGTTCTTTTAATCGTACTTTCATTTTTATTGGTTTATTTGTTTTGTAGTTGTTTTTCATTGATTTTTGAAGCATGAGTTTAAATTGTTTTGGCAGTTATTTCCTTTTTTGTAAACACTAATTAATGTTAAATTATGGGTTTTTTATATTATGTGTATATTTAGTTATATGTTAGTGTTTGTTTTGTAAACTTATAATGTAGTAAAAATATAAATTAAAGTTTTTTAGTTAATTTCGTTGTAAAATTATTTATTTGATGGTGTTAGTTTTGTGAAGTATTTTGTAGTGGTGTTTCATTTTGATGTAATTTTTAGTTATTTAGTTAAATTCTGTGTGTTTGTACTATTGTTTATATTACTAATGTTATGTTTTGTGTTATTTTTTTATCTTTTTGAGGTTTCTATTTTTGTGTGTTTACAATAAACTGTTGTCTATATTTTTGGTTCCGATATTTTTGTTGTTTTGTATGTTTACTTAATGCTTGCGATATTATTCTTTTATGATATTTCTGTTTGCGATATTAGATTTATCTGTGTTTTTACTGGTGATATTTTTAATTTCGATATTTGTGTATTTTATTAAATAAATATACAATGTCGATATTTTTGTGGTTGATATTAGTGTGTCGATAATTTTGCTGGTCGATATTAGTAGTGTCGATAATATGTCAGTGATCCTCAAGAAATTCAACACCAATTTATAAAAATAGACTATTTTATGCATTTTTAGACCTCAAAACAAAAAAAATCAAAAGGAGAGTCGGGAGATACTGGATTTATAAGGTACAGTAAATATGCACATTTTACTTAACAGTGAACAAGCACTGGCAAATTCAAAGAATTGGACACTGAGAAACTTTTTAAAGAAAAACTTAGGTAAGTTCAATGCAGTTACTTTAGGAAATCAACTCCAGCAGGGAGACAGTTAGGGCAACCAGCAAGGTCCTCGGAAACAGTTATCCTGGAGAAAGAAGCAGACTTCAGTAGGTTCCAGGCATTTTTATTTTTTGCTATAAGTTTCTATATAAGTGGTCCTGACGCAAGATATACAGGATGCTGTAGATGTGATGTGGTCGATGGGGGCCTTCCTGTGGCTACTCCTCAGTCTCAGCTTGGTGAGGTGGTCCTGGCCTCAGGGTTTGACACCCCTCAAAGTCCTCCTGGACTTGGCAGAAGTCCATTCGCCACTGGGATACCAGTCGCCCAGTATAATAGTCACAGTGGAATCCTTCCTTGGACGATAATTTGCCTTCTGGGCGACCCAGCTGCAATCCAATGATTCTTCAGTTCCAGGAGACTTGGGTGCAACTTTGCGCATTGGGTTCTGGTCTCTGGTGCTGCATAGCAGCAAGGAGCGGCGGCTTAAAGATCTGGGCTACCTATGCCCCAGCAGGCTTTTCTGCTAATGTTGTTCTGTATGCAAAAAGAAGTTCAGTCAACTGAATCTTGGAACTTCAGGCTTCAGTTGGCTTCCTGAGATGACTGCTCCATGAGCAGGACACAGCAGGCACCATACTTTTCTACTTTGCTAGCCACCAGGTTCAGCAGGCACAGTACAGGCCGGTGCAGCCTCTCTTTGCTTGTTCCTCGGTGCAGCAGGGCAGTCTTTTGGTCTTCTTCTCCAGTCTGTCAAGATCTGAGTTCTGGATTCCAGGGGTGCCCTTTTTATGCCCAGAAATTGCCCTTAGGGTGGACATGGTCAGTAGTAGGCCTGGGCGGGAAATTCTGCTCTGCTCGGGGAGTTTGCAGAGTTTTTCCCGCTCCGCGTAGTGCATGGAGTTCCAAAAAACTCCATGGAGTGGAGTTTTTCCCTTGCTCGTGCTCGCCAACATCTTACTCCAGACCACCTTGTGGCTAGATTTCTCAACGTGGGCCGTCACGGATGGTCGCTACTGCTTGCGTTGAGAAACCTTCGGTTCACGTTGAGGAAGCTGCCGTTCGAGTAGAATATCTACTCGAGCGGGGTGGTCCTCAGCAAGCTCTGCTAGCTAAGATAGATTCCGTGGTGCCAAGGGATGAGGTCCAACTATTCCCTTATCCTGCTACCACCTCTCCTGCCCGTCCACCTCCGCAACCCACTGCCCATCTCGCAGAAGGAGACCAGCGGCCGAGGATGAGCTTAGCACCTTGCATATTTGAGCCTTCTGTAACCCTTACCAAACCCCCTTCTACAGAGAAGCCTTGGGCAGAATTACGAATATATCTTGGCTGGGCAGAAATAACTCCTGAAGGCCTTCGGGGAACACACAAATAGCTTGGGGTAGTTAAACCAGGCATCAGAGAGGGGGTTAACCTCCCACCAGAGCCTCTGCCTGGCCACTACATGGTTGTGTTCTGACCCCTGTCATCGCCGATGGCCTCTTTTTCTGCAGCCAAACAAACTCCGCTTAAAAACTGTTTGTCAGCCTTCCCCATACCACAACCCTCCTGCCTCCCCTTGTGTGTCAGCCCACTCGGGGCCTAGTTCCACTTCCCCTTGCCTTTCCCTAGAGGATGTCCTTCACTGTGGGTGCTTGGTAAGGGGCAGGATGCCTTACCCTCTGGCAAAGACAGCACCATGTCAGGTACAGGGGCCCACTTCCCTTGACTGTCCTAGAGGATGTGGTGTCCGTCACTGTGGGTGCTTGGTAAGGGGCAGTATGCCTTACCCTTTAGCAAGGACAGCACCATGTCAGGTACAGGGGCCCAGTTCCCTTGCCTCCCCTGGAGGAGGCTGTCTCCTTCACTGTGGGTGCTTGGTAAGGGGCAGGATGCCTTACCCTCTAGCAAGGACAGCGCCATGTCAGGTACAGAGGCCCAGTTCCCTTGCCTGCCTTGAAGGATGTGGTCTCCTTCACTGTGGGTGCTTGGTAAGGGGCAGGATGTCTTACTCTCTAGCAAGGACAGCAGCACCATGTCAGTTTTGGATGTGTGATTTTATTGAACTGTTTTTCATTTGTGAATTTCGTTTATATGGACGGTTCTTTTTTTAATTGGATTTGTGACCTTTTTTCATGCTTTAATGGACTGATTTGTGCATTACTCTTAATTTGTCCCATTTTTTGCTTTTTGTCCGTGATGAATGTGGTACATTTTTGTGGAGATTTCTTTAAAGACCAGCCCTCGCTCCCTCTTCCAAGTTATCTAGTCCTCCCTACAATAAAGAATCATCTTTGTGACATATTTTTATTGCTGTGCATCCTCCTATGTTCTTCTTACACTCATTTCTCTTTTTTGTGGACCCCACATCTTGTCCTAGAGTGACGTGTATTTTCCTAATATATGCTTTCAACAATGTAATTGGTTTCAGTCCGCCTGATGTGTTTGATAGACAGAAATGTCTGTTGTATTGCTAATCAATGTATTGCACGTTCTTAGCATACACTTTGCCACATTGTGCACAGATCACAACACACTCCCACATGTTTATATGGCTACATAGGACACATCATACAAATCAAGGCAGTTTTAATTACATTTTTCTTGCAAATATGATCAGTTATACAGTGGCACAATATGTATACATACATCATCTTGTGGGGAGGGACTTGTGTGTGATGGTTCTGACTATAAATATGAATTCCGTGAATGGAGTGGTTGGCCTCCATATCTTTGGGTACCGCCCCCATGCCAGGCTGCCCAGGACTGGCTATGGGTTGATAGTGGGGTGTGAGGCATCCATCACCTGATCTTGCTTGGGAGGAGAGTGTGGGTCTGCAGGTTGCTGGGTTCCAGCGCCTGATCTTCTAAGCACATCACTGGGTGCGGAAAAGAGGCAGGACCTCGTCATGCCACCTGCTGTGCCCGCTTCCTGTCCACATCAAGGTGTTTCAAGTGTACCTCCACAGCCTCTCCTGGGAGCGCGGTCTGGCCCTACAGCAGGTGGGTTTGCTCCTGTGTGGGGGTGTCCAGGTCACCCAAGCGGCTCGGCTACCTGTTGACAAGACTGTGTTACACTGAATCTTGCTGGGTGAAAACAAGCTTCCCTGACAGTGCAGTCCCATGCAAGCCCGACCCATGCATGCCCGACCCATGCATGCCCCACCCATGCATGCCCGACCCATGCAAGCCCGACCCATGCATGCCCGACCCATGCAAGCCCGACCCATGCATGCCCGACCCATGCATGCCCGACCCATGCATGCCCGACCCATGCATGCCCGACCCATGCATGCCCGACCCATGCAAGCCCGACCCATGCATGCCCGACCCATGCAAGCCCGACCCATGCTTGCCCGACCCATGCATGCCCGACCCATGCATGCCCGACCCATGCATGCCCGACCCATGCATGCCCGACCCATGCAAGCCCGACCCATGCATGCCCGACCCATGCAAGCCCGACCCATGCATGCATGGGTGTCACTAGGGCTGTGGGACGGAGGAGGAGATGTGATACCATGGGGGGCTACAACAGAGCGAACAGGAGGCTAGGGAAGATGTCCAGAGAAGAACTGTGAGACGAGGGCGAATTACTACAGCTGCTTCCTGTTATGTTATGCTATTTGTGTTGTGTATTGTCTTATGTTAGGTTTTATGTCTTATTTTATGTTTTGTATGTATGTTATGTTTTGTGTGTTATATGTTTTATTTTATGTTATGTTTTGTATGTTATGTTGTGTTATATTTTATGTGCTATATTATGTTATTTTGTGTTGTGTTATGTGTTGTGTTTTATGAGTTATGTTAAGTTAAGCTGTCTTGTGTTATGTTTTATGTATTGTATGTGCTCTGTTATGATATGATGTTATGTTGTATTGTGATGTGTTATATGTTATGTGTTATGTTGTGCTGTGTTATGTTATTTCAATTCATAACGCACCAAATAACTCCTCAGGCAGTATTCCAGCCAAGTAACTGAACACCCAAATAACACAACAGGAGTACGTGAGGGTCCCAGGGGGTTTATAAAGGCTGAGTCTACTGCAGGATTGAGGGGGCCTCCAGAATATAGCGCTCTATCCACATGGCATAAAAGTTTGGAAATAAACCGCTTTCGAAAGAGAAGCAATGACCAGCTCTAAGGGGGTGGAGGGCGCAGATGTTGGACGCAGGCGGCGCGCCGGCCGAGCAGCTGTGTATCAGATGGGTTGCAGACAGGATTCGAGGTAGCCATCTGCCATCACCACCAGCAGGACGGGCATTTCTGTAGTCCAGGAGGCTTGTGATCAGGGCCTGGGTGATCGTTTACCTGCAGTGCAAAGATGAACCAGGTGAAAATGTTGCATGCCATATGCAGGATTACATAGCAAACAACAGACTGAGGAAATCTGTTATTTCAGGTGAAGAGTATTATCGCCCAGGCCCAGATTTCATGCTACCTTTGTTGGTGTAGGAGCCAACCAAGTGTGAGGCAAAAGATACACCTGTGGTACTTATAGGGTAGGTTGGATGAGCAGGTGAGTCCTGTGAACTTGGCAAAGTGCATGTGACTTTAGTTGTGTCCAAGTATCTGTGGACAGCAGCTCAGGGTTGCAGATGAGCCAGGCTATCTGTCTGCTATCTGTGCTACATGGCTTATCTGGTGGACAAGGAATGGCTGTTTTGAAGGCACTATCCATTGTTTGTGAAGGCCACAATCTTATGGTCATCTTTCATGGTGTGACTTGCCAAGTTGGTGGCCTGTAGGACTGCATAGTGATTAGGGGTGTGTGGAGCTTGCAGAGTTTCACTCCGTGGAATTCCATGGAGTTACCTAAAAACTTTGTGAGATTCCGCAGAGTTATGCGAGCGGTGGTGTTTGGGTACGTCGAACTTCTCGCACTGATTTTTAGTGCCTGGGAGCTTGTCCCACACTGTGAAATCAGGGCGAACTGCACCACGTGGCGTACCATAAGGCGCTGCTTCTTTCGCCCGCTCAAGTAGATTTTCTTCTTGGCGGTCAGCTTTCTGAAAGCGACCTGCAATGACCACCCGCATTGAGAAATCTCACCAGAAGGTGGTCTAGTGCTTGATTTTCTCACTCACGCTGAGTTGCATGCAAGAAAAAACTCAGCCATGCGGCAGTTTGCTAAGTTTTTCCGGAACTCTGTGCTCCAAGTGGGGCACGGAGTGAGAAAAACCCTGCGAACTCGGCCGGTGGAGCGTAGTTTACAGCTCACCCCTGATAGTGAGCCACACTGGTAGGAGGATCTTTGGTGTGAGGCTCCTATTCTAAAAGTGTTCTAAAGGACAGTCACATGCTGGAGAGATCATGAACGAGTGTGTAGACATCAATTTAATCCTGTTTTTTGGATGGCTCTCTAGAGGAAGACGAAGGCTCCGTGCACATTACACAGCACATGTTATAAGGCAACAAAGAGATGTTGTGTAGTATTCATGGCAGTTCGCTATCAATCAGCCACTAAAAGGTGCCCTCAGTGCAGCGGCTAGACTGATTTCCAGCATAAAAGATTCAAACTAATCCCCCAACCCTGATCACCCTAAACTTGCTTCCAAAAGAAGCCACATGCTTGTTCAAGTTGACCTGGGCACTTCATCGAGGGGTGCAGGGCGAAGATAATAGGCACAGAAACTTCTTATCTCAGGAGATGCCAGCGTACTCGGAAGAGCCAACTCTGTCTAGAAAAACTGTGGTCAAAAATTACAAATATAGTGATGCAAGTTCTCTCAGGTATTGCCCCGACTGGCTAGAATACATCACCTCTTGTGATCAGGACAAATGCAAGAAAGAACGTAAAGTCCTACTTTTCCAACAACATCAGGAAAGTCTGCATGCAGCCAAGGAAGGAGGAAATGTGGACTTGAGAGAAGGATTCTGTGGCCGGCCACATAGCAGTCAATATGTTGGATGTGAATCGTGAGACATTGAACTCACATCTGTTCATTTGATCATCACAGCATGAGTTTTTGCCTTTGATGTTATCCCAATGGATATCTACATACAGTCTGACTCTTTCCTAATTTGTGTTGCTTATATTGCCTAATCAATGTTCATTTATTACAATTTCTTTCTTAATAATCACCATCTCTTTAGAATTATCATGATGTTACGTAAAGCACCCAGTTGCCTTAGTGGGTCTGGTTCACACTATGCAAAACTCTACAAATAAAATAGAAAAAAATCACACAAGACATGAGTTACAGCCCCTCACATTCGGTTTGTTCGTGTTTTCCCTTCTTCCTGTGATAGGCTTGTTAGTAGAGATGTGCGAAATTTGTCAATTTGCTTTGCATAATTATGCAATATTTCAAAAAAATTACACAAAATTAGATGGAATTATGTGAAAAGCAGAATTTGCATTTGGTACTGTATATCAGCATTAAATGAAATGTATGTGAGGATGCATTTTGTGCTAAACATAGTGGCAACAAACAAAGGCACAACAAATAAAAGCCACTCTTGTTCTGTTGTTTGTGTTGTTCCCATGAATTTGAGGCAAATTGTAACATTGTATGGCGCTTTCACTGTAAATTTTGAACATAAACACACGAAAATAATGCAACATGTTGTAATAGCATAATTTCTGTAATTTTGCATAACAAGAGTACTGAAAAATTACAGAAATTACGCTAGATTACGCCGGCGTAATGAAAATTTCACCCAGGTCTAATTTTCACTTGGCAAACACAAGGAGATGATGGACAGAGTGCTGAAACTTTTCAAACACTCACCCCCAGTCACAGATCTGGGTTGAATCCATCATCATTCTTTAGCTCACTTTGCCACCCCAGTTCAGACACAGCTATATGCAAATCAGTCTTGACCCTGTGCCTCATGGGAACAGTCCAGCCCGAACTGCCAAGCCATGTCTTCCCTGGACCGGAAACAAGCATCCTGGGACCGGTTTCGGGCTAACAGCCCTCATCAGCCAGGCTAGCTTGAATCCAGTGGCAAAGTGAGCAAGGGACCCACGTCTGGGCAAACCCTGCCAACTAAGGGCGAACAAAGCAAACACAAGGAGATGATGGACAGAGTGCTGAAACTTTTCAAACACTCACCCCCAGTCACAGATCTGGGCTGAATCCATCATCATTCTTTAGCTCACTTTGCCACCCCAGTTCAGACACAGCAATATGCAAATCAGTCTTGACCCTGTGCCTCATGGGAACAGTCCAGCCCGAACTGCCAAGCCATATCTTCCCTGGACCGGAAACAAGCATCCTGGGACCGGTTTCGGGCTAACAGCCCTCATCAGCCAGGCTAGCTTGAATCCAGTGGCAAAGTGAGCAAGGGACCCACGTCTGGGCATACCCTGCCAACTAAGGGCGAACAAAGCAAACACAAGGAGATGATGGACAGAGTGATGAAACTTTCAAACACTCACCCCCAGTCACAGATCTGGGTTGAATCCATCATCATTCTTTAGCTCACTTTGCCACCCCAGTTCAGACACAGCTATATGCAAATCAGTCTTGACCCTGTGCATCATGGGAACAGTCCAGCCCGAAACTGCCAAGCCATGTCTTCCATGGACCGGAAACAAGCATCCTGGGACCGGTTTCGGGCTAACAGCCCTCATCAGCCAGGCTAGCTTGAATCCAGTGGCAAAGTGAGCAAGGGACCCACGTCTGGGCAAACCCTGCCAACTAAGGGCGAACAAAGCAAACACAAGGAGATGATGGACAGAGTGCTGAAACTTTTCAAACACTCACCCCCAGTCACAGATCTGGGCTGAATCCATCATCATTCTTTAGCTCACTTTGCCACCCCAGTTCAGACACAGCTATATGCAAATCAGTCTTGACCCTGTGCCTCATGGGAACAGTCCAGCCCGAACTGCCAAGCCATGTCTTCCCTGGACCGGAAACAAGCATCCTGGGACCGGTTTCGGGCTAACAGCCCTCATCAGCCAGGCTAGCTTGAATCCAGTGGCAAAGTGAGCAAGGGACCCACGTCTGGGCATACCCTGCCAACTAAGGGCGAACAAAGCAAACACAAGGAGATGATGGACAGAGTGCTGAAACTTTTCAAACACTCACCCCCAGTCACAGATCTGGGTTGAATCCATCATCATTCTTTAGCTCACTTTGCCACCCCAGTTCAGACACAGCTATATGCAAATCAGTCTTGACCCTGTGCCTCACTTGAACAAGGTCTCAATTGTTCAACATGGATTAATCTCATGCCTTTTGTATAACAGTCGCAATGCAACATGTGGGAAATTGTACAAGATTGCATTGATGTAAATTAAATTTCACCTGGGACTCACAGAGTGTCCAAAAGAGCACTTCCTGAGCCATCCGCTGCTCATCTGTGGCTTCATCTGGGTTTGTTGCAGCAGTAATGCTCGATACAAGGTGCGGGGAGTGATAACAATATTGATCTCTCAGGTTAGATTCCACTTAGTAATGGCTGGGTGAAACATGCATTACACATGATGGTGGAGTCATGCTGACTAGTATGGGTGAGTTGTAGAGGAGTGTGGCTGTCCGGTGTCACTGGCAAGGAGGTACAACTGGGCACTAGCTTGTCGCTAGTTGTAGCGTCCTCCCCAGCCGGGGTACTAGAACATGAATATGCCACACACGAACCTTAGTATTCCAGGTCTTTATTCCTGTGCATGTAATTGCACAGGGTTCTAAACATGAACTCTATTCAGCACACACGAACACTTGCGTCATAGTTCTACGGAGTCCATCAGGAACCAAAAGGGTGCCGTCATCGCTAACTCACAAGACACTACAAAATCTATTGGTCATGATGGAAGACCCATACAGGGTCTGTCACCCGGGCACTCTCTATGACTAATCCTGGTGGCCCTGCTGCAAGGACACCAGTGGCTGTGATGGGAGATGTCCAGGGTGTTGACAACACAGGACCTGTAATGATGATTGGATGCACCGACATGCGTAGGAGGCGGGGTCTGATGCTGTGTGTGGACTGCAAATGACCTCTGACATTTGATGTGCACAGACATGGGTGTAGGGCTGACATGGGGCTGTGCAGAACTGACCAGCACGTTGACCAGCTGCACATTTTTCGCGGTGTATGTCCAATGCCCATGTTGGGGTACACTCAAGGGCTCGGTCACAGTGTGGGGGGGGGGGCTTGTGGGTGCGTGCGTGCGTGTCTGTCTGTCTGTCAGGTTGACAGGCATGAATCTTCTGGGATTAAGATCCTAACTTGGACAGACCTGAGTTGGTGTTTGCCTGAGTTACTCCTCTGTACTCGGCGCATGACAGTGGTCCCAGGAATGGAAAGGCCGCGTAGTTTCGGGGGGGGGGCTAGGGGGGGGTCAAGGATCGGTGAGATGAGACACGCTCAGGATATGGCCTCAGGGGACGGGTGCCACCGGTACCCTGGTGGACTTCTCCTTCACAGACTCTTTCCATCCTACACTTTGTTTTCCCCATGGTGTGAGTCACGAAGGTTGTATAGGGCCACAAACTGGCGGCGTATAGAAGACCCTGATGTCACTACGCCTGCCCCTCTCCCCCCTCAGTGAAGTGTGTCCTCCTCCGTGCAGGGGGCCCCATCTCTCTGGTGCAGATGTGGCTTGATGGGCAGCACAGAGGTCAGAGGGCAGGGCGTTGGGAGCAGCTCCTGTTTATTTGTTTTATTTTTTGCTTTTAATTGCATGCTATGTTGACCAACTGTGACTGGTTTTTTTATCTCCACATTCCAAATGCTGTGCACTTCAAGCTTGCTGTGCAATATTCAGTCTATGTCACTACGCCGAGCATTATATCTGCTGACAGGAGCTTCGCAGGCGATCTAATGAGTCAAACCATTCGACTTGCAAAATCAGGCATACGCCAATAAACCCTGATTAGCATATGCAAACGAGGGTCGATCAGTGTAGTCTATGCAGACAAAATCCAGTGCGTCCAATGTTTGTTACTAGGGTGATATGAAACGCTTTGCACGGATGGAGACACACGAGCTGTGTTCCATTTGGATGGTGTGCATCGTGCCCTGTGTCTCAGACTGTGGCTGTGAGAACCCCATGGCCAGGCACTGTCTGAGAGAACGAGCGAGGACACCTATGTAGTGCTTTCAGTGGCAGGCCAGTCTCAAGGCACTGAAAAGCAAGCCACTAAAGTGTAACAAAAGCCACCGTTGCCAGGATGGTACAGGGACAGGCCTGTCTATCAGACTGAGGGCTCACGGCTCAAACAGCATCATTCATTCAATGTGTGGTTCTGGGATTTAAATGCATTTTCTCTTAGTCTTTTTTTCACTGTCTTATGGATTTTACAGTTATTTGGTTTGCAATCCATTTGCTACGTCACGGTTTCATTGCAGCCTTGCCTGGACAGCACATGTTCTCAAGCCACACTAAATTGTGGTTAGTGCAGCCCTTTAAGAGCTAAAGCGTTCTCCCAATGTTTGCTTTAATACAAGTCCTAGTGCACATTTCGCTCTTTGGTGTCCCTCTGATGTTGATTTAGTGTCGATTTCAAAGAAGTAAAAAAATTAACAGCATGATTTCGGGGAACTGCAAAAATTATATCACAACATAATTCTACCAGATTAAAAATTCGGAGGGAGTAGAAAGAAAGGATGGGGTATTGAAGCCTAGTAAGACACCCGAGAGTGGTTAACGCCTCAGTTACTTACCGGTAATCTTCATTACTCCGAATTCAGGTCTTCCTCATCCCAGCCCTGGTTTTCACCCAGTAAGGACTGGGACGAGGAAACGGACGCAGAGGTGCTGCCTGGGTTACTTACAAGTAATCTTCATTACTCCGAGTACAGGTCTTTCCCGTCACAGTCCTGGTTTTGACCCGGTAAGGACTGGGACGAGAAAATGGATGAGGAGGTAATGCCTGGATTACTTACCGGTAATCTTCATTAGTCCGAGTGCAGGTCGTCCTTGTTGTAGTCCTGGTTTTCACCCAGTAAAGAATGGGACGAGGGAACGGACGAGGAGGTAATGCTTGGGTTACTTACCAGTAATCTTCATTACTCGGAGTTCAGGTCCTCCTTGTAACCGTCCTGGTGTTCACCCAGTAAGGACTGGATTAAGGAAGACGGATGAAGAGGGAATGCATCCGTTACTTACCGGTAATCTTCATTAGTCCGAGTTCAGGTCTTTCTCCTCACAGTCCTGGTTATTACCCAGTAAGGACTGGGATGAGGAAGACGGATGAGGAGGTAATAATGCCTCCGTTACTTAACTGTAATCTTAATTACTACGAGTACAGGTCTGCCTCATCGCAGCCCTGGTTTTCACCCAGTAAGGACTGGGACGAGGAAGACGGACCAGGAGGTAATGCCTCGGTTACTTAATTGGAATCTTCATTACTTTGAGTACAGGTCTGCCTCACTGCAGTACCTATTTTCACCCAGTAAAGACTGGAACGTGGAAATGAACAAGGAGGTGCTGCCTGAGTTACTTACCAGTAATCTTCATTACTCCGAGTACAGGTCTTTCCCGTCACAGTCCTGGTTTTCACCCGGTAAGGACGGGGACGAGGAAATGGATGAGGAGGTAATGCCTGGGTTACTTACCAGTAATCTTCATTAGTCCGTGTTCAGGTCTTTGTCGTCCGAGCCCTGGTTTTCACCCTGGGAGGGCTGGGACAAGGAAGACGGATGAGGAGGTAATGCCTCAGTTACTTAACTGTAATCTTCCTTAGTCCAAGTACAAGTCTTCCACGTCGCAGTCAGTAAGGACTGGGATGTGGAAATAAATGAAGAGGTAATGCCTGGGTTACTTACTGGTAATCTTCATTAGTCTGAGTACAAGCTTTCCTCGTTGCAGCCCTGGTTTTCATTCAGTAACTGGGGCAAGGAAGACGGACAAGGATGTAATGCCTTGATTACTTACTAGTAATCTTCATTACGCCGAGTTCGGGTCTTCCTCGTCACAGTCCTGGTTATCACCCAGTAATAACTGGGACAATTAAGATTGACGAGGAGGTAATGCCTCAGTTACTTACCAGTAATCTTCATTACTCCGAGTTCAGGTCCTCCATGTAACAGTCTTGGTTTTCACCCAGTAAGGACTGGGACAAGGAAGACGGACGAGGAGGGATTGCATCAGTTACTTACCGGTAATATTCATTAGTCCGAGTTCAGATCTTCCTCGTCACAGTCCTGTTTATTACCTAGTAAGGACTGGGACAAGGAAGACGGACCAGGATGTAATGCCTTGTTTACTTACCGGTAATCTTCATTATGCCGAGTTCGGGTCTTCCTCGTCACAGTCCTGGTTATCACCCAGTAACAACTGGGACAAGGAAGACTGACGAGGAGGTAATGCCTTGGTTACTTACCAGTAATCTTCATTACGCCGAGTTCAGATCTTTCTCGTCACAGTCCTGGTTTTCACCCAGTAAGGACTGGGACAAAGAAGATGGATGAAGAGGGAACGCATCCATTACTTACCGGTAATCTTCATTAGTCCGAGTTCAGATCTTCCTCGTCACAGTCCTGTTTATTACCCAGTGAGGACTGGGACGAGGAAGACGGATGAGGAGGTGCTGCCTGGGTTACTTACTGGTAATCTTCATTACTCCGAGTACAGGTGTTCCCCGTCACAGTCCTGTTTTTCACCCAATAAGGACAGGGACGAGGAAACGGATGAGGAGATGATGCCTCGGTTACTTAACTGAAATCTTCATTACTCCGAGTACATGTCTTCCTCATAGCAGCCCTGGTTTTTACCCAGTAAAGACTGGGAGGTGGAAATGAACAAGGAGGTGCTGCCTGGGTTACTCACTGGTAATCTTCATTACTCCGAGTACAGGTCTTCCCCGGCACAGTCCTGGTTTTCACCCGGTAAGGACGGGGACGAGGAAACGGATGAGGAGGTAATGCCTGGGTTACTTACCGGTAATCTTCATTAGTCCGAGTTCAGGTCTTTCCCGTCACAGTCCTGGTTTTCACCTGGTAAGGACGGGGACGAGGAAACGGATGTGGAGGTAATGCCTGGGTTACTTACCGGTAATCTTCATTAGTCCGAGTTCAGGTCTTCGTCGTCACAGCTCTGGTGTTCACCCTGTAAGGACTGGGACGAGGAAGACGGGCGAGCAGGTAATGCCTCCGTTACTTACCGGTAATCTTCAAACACCAGCATCAATTTGTAAATATGCTTTAAAGTTAAACAACATCATATTGATGACAAAGAATAGATACCACTGACATATTTTCTTTGCAGATTTTCCCAGAGAATCTGGGCCATATTTTACTCCACCGGTTTGATACATGTCTTGGCTCCCTCTATGCTTAGATACCGCGAGAGGTGCAGGGTTCTGCTGCGGCTCGCGCACACCCTCCGGTGCATTAGCAGTAAATGCTGATGGCTGCACTAGTCAGAGGTAGTCACGTGACTTACACAGCAATGCAGTCCTCCCCAGCTCAGCAGCCTGCCGTAGAGAGCGTGGAATCAGCAAGAAAGAGCGGCAGGGGATTGGAGTCCCAGAGCAGGCAGAGAAGACATCCTGTAATATCACACAGTGATCTGCAGAGCGCCTATTCACTCCAGGCCGCCTCTGGGCGCCTCTGAGCAGATACCACTACAGCGGGTGTAAGTCTTAAAGTCAGTTCATTTACAGGACTGCCTCCCTAGGACCTGTGTGAGGGCATGTATGTTTGTATGTAGGTATCTTGTAAAGCACAACCCTGGCTACACAGTGATGTCAGTCTACAGGGGGTGAGAGAACAGGGAAAGCACTTTTTGTGGGTGAGGGAACACTACGAAAGGACATACAGAGATAAGGAAGGAGGGGGAGGGTCCTTTCGTGAAAGTGCAGAGGAAGCTGTGAAAAAGACTAGAAGGTATTTCTTCAACTAGGAGAGCATTCACAAAGAAGGACACACACCTTGGGGTGTCAGTCACCTGGAAGTATTCGAGGAAACAGGTTTGTGCAGAAGGTCTCTCCAGAATCACAACCAGCCGATCCCAGGTATGCTTGATATGGACAGATCGCAAAGCCCTTGGGCACAAGTCGCATCACCTAGGGGTACAATACAGGGTATGTCCCCTGTGCCACATGGTAAATAGAAGACCCATGCCAGGGAAGGGCCAGGCAGACATTCCCGGACCCCCATTACTCCTCACTGGGTAAGCACAGGTCCATGTGCTTGTTGATCTGTTAGTTACCCAGCAGCGGAAGGCCCCGTGCATGGTTTTAGCTCATGCAATGTGTGCAGTAGGTGCAGGGCACCATCCCTCGGCATGCCCTGTATGCACTGCCATGGGGCATGCCACTAGGTTGTGCGCTTCCTGTAGTGCACACAGGGCAAATGTATATGTTGTGCTGTGCTAAGTTCTTCGAGGAGTGGGCAGTGGGTCACTGGCTATATGTACAATGGCAAGAGTGCACACCATGTCTTATATGTGGTATATATAGGTTATGCTGCAGGCCCTGCCCATGGACAGCATGGGATACAGTGCAAAACCTCTGGGCCCGTTCCACACAAAAAAAGGTGCAGCTACAAATGTCTCCTCACTAGACTTGTGCCCAGTATGTATTGTTCGTTGCAGTTGATGCCTTAAGTGTGACTGGTATGCTCAGATGTGGGTGGTATGCCCAGATGTGCGTGTTAGGCCCAATGTTGGCCCTGTGCTCACTGTGCTATGGGACTCAAGCTGCACTCTACTGAGGAGACTCAAATAGGCTTCAACTGGTCTGGGGTTGTGTGTTTTCCTCTCTGGAAGGCCAAAGCTAAAGTTTGGGATAGGCTGTTCTCATCAGGAGCAGGGTCAGCACTGATTTGCTAACGGTAGACCTCTGTCTAGAGTGGCATGGCTGGCAAAAAAAGATGGACTGGAATGCGGCCAGTGGCTGAGATTAATTCAATCATTCCTTTCATCACCTTGTTCCTTTTAACACTCAAGAGAGTGTACGGCCACATGCTGCACCCTGTGCAGTATTTTTAGGGCTCAGCCCCAGACCATATTCTGATTAAATTTAAGGCAGGGCATCCCCCACAGGCTGTGTCCTGCGTGCAATATATACAAGGCAGACCACTGGGCGTGTCCTTCCTACACTGAAGACAGGCCAAGAACACAGACTGTGCCCTGTGTGTGGTACACTACATATAGGGAACATCTACTAGCCATATTCTGTGTTTAGAGAGAGCAGATCCGCAGGCTGTGCCCTGTGTGTGGTACACTGCATATAGGGAACATCTACTAGCCATATTCTGTGTTTAGAGAGAGCAGATCCGCAGGCTGTGCCCTGTGTGTGGTACACTGCATATAGGGAACATCTACTAGCCATATTCTGTGTTTAGAGAGAGCAGATCCGCAGGCTGTGCCCTGTGTGTGGTACACTACATATAGGGAACATCTACTAGCCATATTCTGTGTTTAGAGAGAGCAGATCCACAGGATGTGCCCTGTGTGTGGTACACTGCATATAGGGAACATCTACTAGCCATATTCTGTGTTTAGAGAGAGCAGATCCACAGGCTGTGCCCTGTGTGTGGTACACTACATATAGGGAACATCTACTAGCCATATTCTGTGTTTAGAGAGAGCAGATCCGCAGGCTGTGCCCTGTGTGTGGTACACTGCATATAGGGAACATCTACTAGCCATATTCTGTGTTTAGAGAGAGCAGATCCGCAGGCTGTGCCCTGTGTGTGGTACACTACATATAGGGAACATCTACTAGCCATATTCTGTGTTTAGAGAGAGCAGATCCACAGGATGTGCCCTGTGTGTGGTACACTGCATATAGGGAACATCTACTAGCCATATTCTGTGATTAGAGAGAGCAGATCCACAGGCTGTGCCCTGTGTGTGGTACACTGCATATAGGGAACATCTACTAGCCATATTCTGTGTTTAGAGAGATCAGATCCACAGGCTGTGCCCTGTGTGTGGTACACTGCATATAGGGAACATCTACTAGCCATATTCTGTGTTTAGAGAGAGCAGATCCACAGGCTGTGCCCTGTGTGTGGTACACTACATATAGGGAACATCTACTAGCCATATTCTGTGTTTAGAGAGAGCAGATCCACAGGCTGTGCCCTGTGTCTGGTACACTACATATAGGGAACATCTACTAGCCATATTCTGTGTTTAGAGAGAGCAGATCCACAGGCTGTGCCCTGTGTGTGGTACACTACATATAGGCAACATCTACTAGCCATATTCTGTGTTTAGAGAGAGCAGATCCACAGGCTGTGCCCTGTGTCTGGTACACTACATATAGGGAACATCTACTAGCCATATTCTGTGTTTAGAGAGAGCAGATCCACAGGCTGTGCCCTGTGTGTGGTACACTGCAAATAGGGAACATCTACTAGCCATATTCTGTGTTTAGAGAGAGCAGATCCACAGGCTGTGCCCTGTGTCTGGTACACTACATATAGGGAACATCTACTAGCCATATTCTGTGTTTAGAGAGAGCAGATCCACAGGCTGTGCCCTGTGTGTGGTACACTACATATAGGCAACATCTACTAGCCATATTCTGTGTTTAGAGAGAGCAGATCCACAGGCTGTGCCCTGTGTCTGGTACACAACATATAGGGAACATCTACTAGCCATATTCTGTGTTTAGAGAGAGCAGATCCACAGGCTGTGCCCTGTGTGTGGTACACTGCAAATAGGGAACATCTACTAGCCATATTATGTGTTTAGAGAGAGCAGATCCACAGGCTGTGCCCTGTGTGTGGTACACTACATATAGGGAACATCTACTAGCCATATTCTGTGTTTAGAGAGAGCAGATCCACAGGCTGTGCCCTGTGTGCCTTATATAAAGGAAATGACCCCGAACAGGCTCTGTCTGTACTTGAGAGGGCATGAACACGGGCTGCAGTATGTAGATGATATGGACAAGGCTTACCCTGCCCACATGTAAGACCTCATGATAAGTATGGACAAGACTATATTCTGTGTGCAAGCATGCTTGCACATGAATTGTATATCAATGCAAAATATATGGAATTGACAGAAAAAAGCTTTGTTTAAGGGTTGGCATGGTGCGCAGCTAAGCAGTCATCCTATCTTCTATCAAGAAAAATCTTTACTATGCCATTAAAAATTTGAGTGGTTAGATCATGTCATGCTTTCATGGTCTCCCACCGCTACAGGTGGTTCCCTGGGCACTTGCTGCCTCATATAATGAACAGGTAATCACTAGTAGTGTGCAACATTTGCATAATTTGGTTTTGTGTAAATATGTAAAATGTTGGGAAATTAGAAAAAATAATGTGTAATTCACCATATGAAAATCTGTCATTTGGTGCTATATTTTAGTATAAATGCAACCTGAAGACAACTTTTGATGCAAGGGTGCATTTCGCCTTTAACGAAATGCAAAAAACACACTTGCTGTTAACAACTGCCATTCATGTCATGGTTGTTCATGTTGTTCCTATGCTCAAGCACAATAATTTTGATACAAACTGCAGTGTAATTATGAGATGTAGAGTAATGGCATAATTTTGAGAATTTCACATAACAAGCATAAAGCAATATTCCTGAAATTACGTGAATTACACTGCTGTATTTTAAATTTTACCTGGTACTGGTAGTTACATCCATAATCAAGGGAGAGTGAGCTCTGCTGGCTCCTTGGGGGTCTAGGTATCCTCAGTGTCGACCCGAAACCCTCAACCAATCTCCGCAAATGGTGGTGTAAGTGACCAACTAGTTCAATGGGTCACTTACTGTTGATCTTTTTTGTGTGTGCACTCATAAGTCAGTTACTTAACCGTCTTCAATCTGAATCGTTCTTTTGGAAAGAATCGTTGGCATTCATTTCACCTAAGACTTATAGTTTCTTTTTGGCCTGCCTCATAGGTAGCGGATAGGGTTGGGGCACCGTGCCAACTTGTCACTGGTCAGCCCCTGGCATGTCTACCTACATCATCCTCATCCGTCTTGGTTGGATGAGGACGACGTAGGTAGTCCTCATCTGACTAGCCCCAGCCTATCCGATACCTATGAGGCAGGCCAAAAAGAGACTGTAAGTCTTAGGCCAGATGAATGCCGACGATTCTTTCTGAAGAACGATTCGGATTGAAGACGCATAAGAAGCTGAATTACGAGTCCACACACATAAAAGACCAACAGTAAGGGACTTTTTCAACTTGGTAAACGGAACTGACGAAGGCCCAGACCCTTATGGGCACTAGAGGCTGAAACATGATGACCAATCACAAGTGATGTTGCAGATAGTTAGCACGTCCACAAAACATCACCACTTCACTTTTTAACCTTACCCCTTTAAATCTCACCCATAATAAAGTTCATTTTTAGATACAGGAGGTAATTTTATACACCACCATATGGATCCCACCATAACTTTCCCTTGGAGGGAGGTGGTACTCACCTAGGGAAGTGAGTACCTAGGTGCGAAACCCAATGATGATGCCTCCCAATGACACACCATAGTGGTAATCACATGCACCACTATTGGCAGAGATTGGCTGAGGGTTTTGGGTCAACACTGAGGATACCTAGACCCAAGGAACCAGCAGAGCTCACTCTCCTTTGATTATGGACGTTACTAGTGTGGAAGTGGAGTGAACTCTACACAAATAACTTCTGTCCCCCCCTGTGCCCTCCCCCCCTCGATTCTTGTCACTGGAAGTTACATGCCAGGAAATCTGTTCTGCAAGAGCAATAAAGGTGAATGGAGTGATTGAGTGAGTGAGTGAAATAAGTGAGTAGTGAGTGAGGGAAAAGATATGTTTATAAATGAGTGACAGATAATAAGAACTGGCTTTTTGAGTTGGTGGCTGAGTGAGTGGTGAACAGATGAATGTGCATGAGTAAATCTAAAAATGAGCTGTGGCCACACTCCAGCAAAGCAGCATCTATGTCTAGCAGCTATGCATGTAGGCCTAAATACCCCGCTCCTTTTCTTGGTCTCCCATTGCATTGTGGAACTTGTAGTTGCACATCCCAGTTCATCTGTAACAGCACATTTGCATGGCATCAGCAGCCCGGATTCTCTTGTCATAATGCACTATGGTCATTATAGGTATTCCCGTAGTGAACATTTTGGGACACTTTGAGTCAATGCTACCACTGCTGTGTACTTTCTCTTGAACTATGGGAGCTCGCCGGAGGCGTGTAAGCAGTCTACAAGCAGTGCGACTATTTAACTGCCTACAAACTGCACCTACATGCCTCTGATGAGCTCCAAACAGAACAAAATAAGCATCAGGGGGAGTCCTACTGAACCATACCATGAGGAAATCTACATGAACTAGAGCAGCTCAGCAGCTTTAACCTTTGACCTCTGTGGACCCCCACTGAATCACTACCAGCAGCCACGATCCAGCCTAAACAGTGTCTAGGATTTAAACCTCAACTAAAACAGGATTAAAGAAACAAGTATATATATCAAACAAATAAACAAACTATGAAATATGTTATTATTTCATAAAAAAAATGCACAAATCTGAATTTTAATAGGGAGGTTGTAGTTTTTCAAAGTTTCGATTTATTTTTAATAGATGAAGAGATATGAAGGAATCTAGCATATTACTTCGTCTTCTTGTCCTTCTAATTCCTGCTCTCTTTTGTGGCCACATGGCACATGCCAGTGCTTCAGTTGAGGCCGCTGGCTGTCAATATTAGATTTTCTTTGCTGTACTTGCACTACCAACATGAGTCAGCCTAAGGGTAGGAATGTAGGGCCTGATTCACAAAGGTAACCTTACACATTCTTGTAACTTCACGATTCTTTGCTATTCACAAAGGGATTTACGAGTAGTACATTTACCAGTGCGGGGTCTACGCACATAAAAAGCTGAGGGGCATATTATCAAGGGCTTGATCGCCGCTTTAGCGGGACTTTTTCCCGCTAAAGCGGCGATAATACAGACGCCCTATTAGCAAGCTGTCGCTAACTGCTGTTAGCGACAGCTTTTAGGCGATAGCGACCGGGTTGGGTGCCGCTTTGCATGCCAGCGATATTTATCGCTAATGGCATGCAAAGTAGGCGTTCCCAACCTAAAAGCGACTGGAAACAGTCGCTAAGGTCGCTATCGCCTATTAGCGAGGCAGGGGAGGTGATTAACGAACCAGCGCTAAACACGTTTAGCGCTGGTTTGTTAACGCCTGGTCTCACCCTGACTTAGCCATGTAATCCAATGGGAGGTGGATTACATGGCTAAATCCCCTTCGCCCTATCACCTAGCTAACACTGGTCACAGTGTGAATATCGCTTGTTTTCAAGCGATATTCACACTGTTCTCCAGGGTTTCTATTGCTTTGGAGATAAGCGTTGCTGATAACACGCTATCTCCGCGATAGAAACCTGCGATAGCCGGCGATAATTATCCTAGCGCTAACTGCGCTTAGCGATAATTATCGCCGGTTATTGCTAATAGGCCCCTGAGTCTTTTTTATGTGTGGAGATTCCGCACTCGTAAAGATACTACTCGTAAATCCCTCTGTGAATAGCAAACAATCATAAACTTACTCAAAAGTGTACGTTTTCCTTTGTGAATCAGGCCCTTAGTTTTTAGCCTCCAGTTTCGAATTCCTTCACATTTATAGAGCTTTACAATTTTCAATTTTGTTTTTTTTATGTACATTTACTTTATTAATCTCATAAAAATCAACTTTCTAAACAATTGCAGAGCTCCTGAGTAGGAGTTGCTGACTCCCAGGGATCCAGGGACCACCAGTAAAGAACCGCTGAACTAGCAGTATGTAAAATGCACACTATATTAATAGTGTCATAGCTTTCCTCTGCTTCCCTTAAGTTCCATTGAAGCCTCTCCGTAACTTGAAATAATTCAGCAGCCGAGCACCCGCCTAGCACACTACAGACCCCCACCTTGAATCCTAGCAGAAACGAGTCAGCCTTTCATCCTTCTGTGCGCAGTGAAATGAATACCGCTCAGTCAGTGTCTGATCACCATGCAATTATTAGTCAAGCGCCTAGCCACATTCAGCTCATGGTGTGCGCTACCTGAATAGCTGTTGTTAGTGGCCGCATAGATACAGCGCCTACTAAATGCTTCTGCTAGCTATTAAAAGGCGCCCCGCCTCCTGCAGACATACCACTGCCACCTTTGGTAGCGCGCTGGGCTTGGTGTTATCAGCTCTGAGAAGCATTCCCAGCTTTCTAAAAACAGCCTGTAAATCTAGCCCTGCTATCGCTGACTCTGAGCCCCCACCGACCCCTGCTGACTCTGAGCCCCCACCCACCCCTGCTGACTCTGAGACCCCACCCACCCCTGCCCCAGGCCCTTTCCTTATCTGGCGTTCCTCTCGCCTTTTGTCTGAATATCACAACATTTTCCACACGCCCCGTTCCCGGCCTCTTAAATTCACACTGAAATAAACTTTATTGGCATTCCAAACGACAGCCTTATTTTTACTGCAAGCCATGCATCAAAGGGCACCGCGTGCCTCCTGTTCTCCCATGACTCAGTGCGGGTATCTTTAGGGTGCCCGGAAAGCAACATGCCAAGGGGGCAACGTTGTCCCAGCCCTGGCCTTTCCTTTTTAGGTGGCATTATTATCAGGTTCGTTAATCTTATTGGTTCCTTTCAACCAAAGAAAGACTACATCTCCCAGAATGCACCGATGTGTTGGATGGCATTCGAATACAGGAAACATGCTGTCAATGTGACATGGAGTCACCCTACGGAGCTTTCTTGTTTTGTCTTTTTTGTGATGTTTTCGCAGACTGTAGGATGCCTGGGGCAGCAAGAAGATTTTTTTAATGGGGTTTAGGGGTTTTGATCACAAATGAACAGTATTGTGGAGAACAGACATTTTAAAACTGTCGCCTCCCTACGACTCTCCATCCACACCCAAAACGTCAAATAATTTGTCGGGTCTGACACAACAGAACTAGTGCACAGATTACACAGGCTAACAGACTCTGGCTGTAGACAGCAGAGCAATCACTCCAGATCCCTACGGACCGGCATTGCACAGCAGAGCTACCCGCAACGTGACAAACACCTTACAGGCACTGGCCTCCCACAGCAGAGACATTCCTTAAATGTCGCTTCTCTTATAGGCGTTAACCTATAAATAGCATAGCAATGCCCCGGAAAGCCTAGAATGTACAGTAAGGCATCTCACAGCAGAGCTACCTCCAAAGTAACAGAAACCTTACAACCACAGGCCTCAGAAAGCTGGGACATTCCTCGAATTTCACAACGTTCACAGGCGTTAGCCTGTATAGAGCAGAGCAAAGTCTCAGGGTGCCTAGAATGTACAGAGTCAGGAACCGCACAGCAGAGCTACCTTCAAAGTGACAAAACCCTTATAGGCACAGGCCTCAGAAAGCTGGGACATTCCTCGGATTTTACATTTCTTACAGGCGTTAGCCTGTATAGAGCAGAGCAACGTCGCAGGGAGCCTAGAATGCAGAGTCAGGCACCGCACAGCAGAGCTACCTCCAAAGCGACAAAACCCTTATAGGCACAGGCCTCAGAAAGCTGGGACATTCCTCGGATTTTACACTTCTTCCAGGCGTTAGCCTGTATAGAGCAGAGCAACGTCACAGGGAGCCTAGAATGCAGAGTCAGGCACCGCACAGCAGAGCTACCTCCAAAGTGACAAACACCTTACAGGCACAGGCCTCTCACAGCAGAGACATTCCTCTGATTTTACACCTCTTACAGGCGCTAACCTGTAGGCAAGAGAGCAATGCCTTGGGGACCTAGAATTCACAGGGACAGACACCCGCACAAAAAAGACATCCCTCAGATTTCACTGCTCTTACAGTCCTTCACTTTTAAACAGCGACCTATAACTCAGACATTACAACAATCCTTAAATACCTGGGTACCAGGGAGCAGAACTGTCCTTCAAGTGACACCGAAACGCGCATGACTTGTCTTCAGAAAGCAGGGCCACCCCAGGTCACAAAGATCTTACAGATGTTATTGTCTGACAGCAAAGGTCACTTCTGGCACCAGACAGCAGAGCTATCTCTCAGGCTAACGTGAGTTTCCAGCTCGCAGGGGGATGCTTGGCCAGCAGAGGCTTCCCTCAGTGATAAGTAACTTACAAGCTAAAGTCTCTGCCAGCAGAGTTATCTGACATGTACAGTAGGGCAGCTCACTTTTCATTCATCTCTCAGACTGTACAGGTTGTGCCAGTCGGAGGCCTAATACAGCAGAGCTATCTATCCACGAGGTTATCCAGACTTACAGGGCCTGGCCTTAGAGGGCAGACCATTCCTCCAGACCTGGGACCTATAGGCCGAGGAACCGTTCAGCAGAAATACCACACAGGTAGCTAAGAGGCTAAGTTAAAAGGTCTGGAGAAAAACAGCAGACTGCTTCTTCGTACTCCACAGTGTGCAAAGACTGTAGCTTTAGAAGGCAGAGATATCTCTCAGGTATCCGCTTTGGACAGCGGTGCTATACTTCAGGTTTCACTATCCTTATCGACTGAAGGCTCCCACCTAAAGTGACATAGAATGTGCAGGTACTTATTAGCTTTAGACAGCAGAGCTATCTCCCAAATTGCACTTAAAGGACACACTTTGGGAATAGATAGCTGTACTATCTATCAGTGTACATCGAGCTTGCAGGTTAAGGTCTTAGATAGCTTAACATTTCCTCAGCTGAAATGTTACCGAGTCAGACTTTAAACAACAGAGCTACATCACAAGCCTGGGCATTAGACAACAGTGCTATCTCTCAGGTCACACAGACCTGGCAGTCTGAGCCTTATTAGAGCTATGTCTCACACTGCACTGCTCCTATGACATGCCCGATCGAACATAGCATGGAGCAGCTGTGCCTAGCAGTGCGGATTGCTCAGGGTCACACAGCAGATTGTGTGGGGTCTGGTTGATAAAGCCATGTTGAACCAAGGCTGCGGTGCAGATCGTTTTATGCACCACATGGTCATTTGTCTTTTGTACATTGTACCTTTAGAGCATGCCGGCGCATGAGTAGATGAAGTTAAACGCCCAGAATCACACAGTGTTGTGATCAAGCGCTGAAACCTGGTGTAAAATCCATGACTCCTGGTTTCAAGGTAAGGAATGTGTTGATTGAACAGACCTCCTCAGATAAATCCCAAATATCAGAAGTGGAATGAACACTTTGTCTTAAGGAGGTGGGTTCGCCGAAGAGGCACTTTATATCCAGATGAAGTGTCCTTCGCCCAGTAATCTGTGTCTTTAGTGAGTGCCATTTTAGACACCCCTTTTAAAGCTCAAAGTTATCTGAGGAATTAGAAAAACTCTTCTCTCAGACATGAAAACTTGTCCATATAGCGGCGACTTTCAGCCCAAGGAGACTTCAGTCCGCTAGGGAAGTGTTATTCTAGCGCACTGACTGCAGCTGGATAAGGGAGTTGCCAGATGTCCAGTCACTGCTATGTAAGGCCCTTTGGAGCAGGCCCGATCCCATTCTTGTGTTTGACATGTTCTTTTTTTGTCTGACTCATGGGAACGTCTGGTCTTGGTGGGACTGAAGTTATATTTCTCTTCTTGTTTCCCATGAATGGCCTCTTCTTACTCTTTCCTGGCTCCCGAATGATGAAGTAACACTGATGCAGGAGCTGAAAGAAATAAGCAGGAGACAAGAAAAATCATGTTTCCTAAAGATATAACTGAGGGGGGGAAAAAAAGAAACTCTGGGATGAAACAGGCAAACAGACCAAGGCAGGCAAGAGGGGCAATAGACAGAAGCTGGACCAAGCAGCGCCAGGAGAGTCCAGAGGAAGCAGGCAGCGTGGAGGGATGCAATGACTGACCCACAGGCAGGAGCTAGCTTACACAGGAAGAGGCCAGAAGGTGGGAAGAGATACCACAGGAAGTAATCGTATCCCCATCATGTTATGTTGGGGAGGATATACGGTAACATAACCTCAATGGCTCTATCTCAATTAGTCACATATGACACGAAATGTAAGGATTCATTTTCTTCGAGTTGGGAGCCCAATGCCCATGGACACAGATTTGTGAGGGTGAGGCAGAAGACAGAGATGCTGCAACCCTTTCAGCATCCTGCATGGCTACGCCTGATGAACCAGTGCATCAGCTCAGAGGAGAACAGTCAGCACTTAACACCCGCGCTCAGGAGAAAAATGCTCAACATTAATATGATGTGTGTCCCTCCGCGAGCAGAGATAGAAACAACGGGGCATATTTATAAAAAAAAGGTGCACAGCGCTGCATGACAGGGAAAGGCATGAATGCACCATATTTAAAAGAAAACGGCTCATTCCTTCCTTTCACCCTGCACTGGCACCGTTATGGCAGCCTATCGCCAATGCAGACACCCTTGCACCATGGTGCAAGAATGCCTGTGTTGCATGCAGGATTGTTTTTGTGCAGGAAGGCACACCTTCCTGCACAAAAACTATCCAGAGAGGCTTATTCCTCTTTCTATGTGTGCTGCCGAATGCGGCACACACAGAAAGAGGATGTAACGAGGACAAATAAAGATATTTCTCCTCATTATGCTTCCCCTGAGAAGGCGTATATTTTTGGTGCATTTCCCAGGTCTACCAGGTTTGGTAAATCTAGGAATGCGTCAAAAACCATGGCAGTTGCGTGGAAACACCCAGGCAACGCCCATGGATCGCCTTCCCAGGGCAGAGTAATGGAACGCAGCGATTTGCACTGTGTTGCCGTACCCCAGATTTATGAAGCCACTCAGGGCCAGGCATGGTGTCCTTGCGTGCTTCATAAGTCACATTTTGGGCTTGCGTCGCGCTTGCACCATGTTGCGTAGTGCATGCGGGATGCAACCCCTTTCATAAATATGCCCTACTTGAATATGGAGCCGAAGCGAATGCACAGAACAAACGGGCGCACATTTACTTGGTCTTTTACTGTCAGTAATCCTGGAAAGCCCACAATAGCAGAGGCCATGGCCAAGTATGTGCAGTGGTGAAATGGAGAGAGTAAGGGACAGAAAGAGAGCTAAGATGAGGTAAGGTTGGATGGGGATGAAGCTAGATACATGATAAATGAAACATGGAAAACCATAAAGAAGGGACAGGAAATAAAGGAATGAAAGCAACTGGGCCCTCTTTTTATCCTGATCCTTTTTCTATTTTTTTGCTCTTTATTCCCATGCTACCTACCGCTGCTGCCCCCGCGGTCCCTTCCCCCCAGCGTACCGCTCCTGCTCCCGCCTCCCAGCTGACTGCCCTCCCCGACCCCTACTTAATGGCGGCTGCTGGGCGGCAAGAAGAGCAAGACCACTGACCTTACTGGTCAGTGTCACTGCTCTCCCCTGCGCAGCTCCATGGTTGAGGGACTGCCCTCTGAGCCCTGAGCTTCCGTGCCAGGTAGGTGTTCGAGGCCCTCCTCCACCCACAGGCTCCTGCCTGCGCCTCATCCCTGGTGGTCTAGTGGAAGAGCACTCTGCTCTTCTGCTGTTCCACTCTGTCTGTGTCCTCTGTACCCGTTTTTCTTTTTTTTCTGTTTTTGCTCTTTCTGTTTTTGCTCTCCCTTTTTCCTTCTGCCCCCTCTTTTTATTCTGTTCCTTTTTTTTGCCCTTTTTTCCTGCGCTCGAACAAAGTCACCGAAGAACATCTCACCTCCGCCCTCACTAGCACTTCACCCCCGACGACGCCAGACACCAACACCGCAGCAAACAACTTCCACCGATGAATCACCAACTGCGCCGACACACTCACCCCCCTCCAGAAAGCTACAGGATGACACATCAAGAAAGCAAGCTGGTTAACCACGGCACTCCAAGAATCCAAGCGCTCCTGCCAACGACTTGAAAAGACATGGAGAAACAGCAAACCCCCTGAAAAACGCACCGCCTATAAAACATCCACCACAGCACACCACCAACTCATCAAATCCACAAAGAAGAACTTCCTCCAAGACAGAATCCTCTCCAACGTCCACAACTCCAAGAACTCTTCTCCATCATGCAGGAATTTGCCAAACCCGACAGCGAAACAACAGACGTCCCACCCTCCCAAGACCTCTGTAATGGACTCAGCTCCTTCTCTCACCTCAAGATGAAGAAGAAGCTTTACGACAACTTTGACAACCAAAGACCTCTGCATCGCCTCAATTCCCACCCCAGCGACGCTACCCAAAAGACCCTACTCACTTGGACCCCACTCACGACAGAAGGCACCTTAAAGACAATGAAGAGAATCCACTCCGGAGCACTCTCAGACCCCTGTCCGCCCCACATCTTCCACAGGGCTGCCATCGCAGCCGAGCTACGTCAAACGATCAATTGCTCCCTCGAGACCGCCACATTCCCCGACGACTGGGAGCACACGGAAGTCAACCCCCTCCTGAAGAAACCCTCCGCAGACCAGACAGACCTCAAAAACTTCAGGCCCATCTCTCTGCTTCCATTCGCAACCAAAGTCATCAAAAAGGCCATCAACACCCAGATAGCCTACTTCATTGAAGCCAACAACGTCCTAGACATCTCCCAATCCAGATTGCGCAGCAACCACAGCACCAAGACCGCCTTCCTCGCCACCACTGATGACATCCGCACCCTCCTCGGCCAGGGCCTAATGGCAGCCCACATCCTCCTGGACCTGTCAGCAGCCTTCGACACCATGTCCCACGGCACACTAGCCACCAGAATCCACGACGCTGGCATCCGAGGAAAGGTCCTAGACTGGATACGCTCATTCCTCACAGGTAACCCTGGGCGGTGAACTACGCTCCGCTCGCGGAGTTTGCGGAGTTTTCTGCACTCCGCGTTACGCGGATTTCGCGGAGTGCAGAGAAAATCGGCTACGCGTAGTGTAGCGGACATTTTTGCTCGCTCGCGTTCCTCAACGTCAAGTTGGCGACCGCAAGCGAGCAAAATCAACATCCCGGCGAGATTTTTCCTCGTTCGCGATTGGCAACATCAAGTTGGCGGGCGCAAGCGTGGAAAATAAACCTCCCGGTGAGATTTCTCAACGCGGGGGGGTCAGGTTTCTCATTGCGAGTGGTCGGGTATGCTCGCGACCGCTCGCAATGAGAAACTGCCCGTTCGCGTTGAGAAAGCTGCTGCTCGAGTAAAAATCTACTGGAGCGGCAGAAAACGACCGCTTGCACTGTGCATGATGCCGTTTGCAATGATTGAACAGTGCGGACAAGCATCCGGCACTGTGCAATCACCGCGAACAGCATTTTCCTATCGCACTACGCTGCTCGCATAGCTCCGCGTAGCGGAGTTGTTTTACCGCTTCGCGTAGCGTCGCTTAGCGCAACTCCGCGAACTACACCCAGGGTTACTCACAGGCAGAACACAGAGTCAGACTCCCGCCCTACCTCTCAGAACTGACAGAGACCAGATGCGGAGTACCCCAGGGATCCTCCCTCAGCCCCACCCTCTTCAACATCTACATGACCCCCCTCGCAACCATCGTCAGAAACCACGGGCTCAACATGGTCTCCTATGCCGATGACACCCAGCTCATTCTCTCCCTCACCAAGGAACCCAACATCACCAGGCACAACTTCCAAGAAGGGATGAATGCCATCACAACCTGGATGAAGAACAGCTGCCTGAAGCTCTACTCAGAGACAACAGAGGTCCTCATCCTCGGCTCCACCCCCTCAGCTTGTTACGACACCTGGTGGCCTCCCGTCCTCGGAAACCCACCCATCCGGACAGACCATGCACGTAACCTCGGCATCATATTGGACTCAACACTCACTATGAACCGCCAGATCAACGCCGTCTCCTCGGCCTGCTTCAACACCCTCTACATACTCCGTAAAACATTCAAATGGATCCCCTCCGAATCCAGAAAAACGGTTACACACACCCTCATCACCAGCAGACTGGACTACGGCAACACCTTCTACGCTGGAATTAACAAAACACTCCTCCGCAAGCTCCAGACTGTCCAGAACGCCGCAGCCAGACTAATCCTCGACAACCCCCGGCACAACCACATCACCCAACACCTCTGTGATCTCCACTGGCCCCCCTTTGAAAAAAGAATAACATTCAAGCTGCTCACACACGCATTCAAGGCCCTCCACAACTTCGGACCTCAACACCTCAACAACCGTCTCTCCTTCCACGCCCCCAAGAGAAACCTCCGTTCAGACGATGTCTCCCTGGCCACCGTCCCACACTTCTACAGGACCAGAGTGGGTGGAAAGTCCTTCTCCTACCTCGCAGCCAAGACCTGGAAAGACCTCCCCCTTCACCTCAAGCAAAGCCCCGCACTGCTCCAGTTCAGGAAAGACCTTAAGACCTGGCTCTTCAGATGACCCCAACAGAGCCGCACCCCCGCCCTCAGTGCCTTGAGACCCTAAAGGGTGAGTAGTGCACTTTACAAACCCCTGATTGATTGATTGATTGATTGATTGATTGATTGATTGATTGAAGAAATGGAAAGATGAGGGTGGTGAGGAAGAAGGGAGAAACAGGAGCTATCGAAGAAAGAAAAGAAGAGGCACTGATGAAAGAAGAGAAAAAGAGAACAAAAGGAAGGTGGGAAGGACAGAATAGAATGAAGATTTTAGACAAGACAAAAAGCAGTTGAGGTAAAAGAAGAGAAAAGAGGTATAGAGGACAAGGTGAAGTGAGGAAGTAAGAGAAGGAAGGTGGCGGGAGCAAGAGAAAGAGAAGTGTGGAAAGAACTAAAGAAAGGCAAAAGGAGAAGACAAGGGAGATAGGAGGAAAGGAGGAGGGGACACAAAGATGAGAGGAAAGAAAGCAAGGGGTGGGAGAAGGAAATAGGATGAAGGAAGGAATACAGGAAATGGAATTTAGTGGGAAGAAAAGAAAGGGCGCACAGAGAAAAGAAAAGAAGGAAAGTAAAGGAAACATGAAAACGGGTGTGGGGAGGAAAGATGAGAAGAAAGTGGGGATAAAGAAAAAGAAGGGAGATGAGGGTGACGGAGAAGAGACTGCGGGGGAGGAAATAAAAAAGAGGAGTTGAGGAAAGAAGAGAAGAAAGTCGGAGAGAACAGAAGAGAAAGGCCAAGGATGAAGGAAGCAAAGGGGAGTGAGGGAAAGAAGAAATGGGAGTTGGGATGAGGGCAGGACAGAAGGGTGCAGGGGAAGATGGTTTGAAAGATAGGAGTGAAGTGGGTGAAGAAGAAGACAGTAGTGGTGAGAACAGAAGGGAACAGGGAGGGAAGAACAGAAGGGCCATGAAAAGAAGACAAAGGAGAGATGGAGGAAATGAGACAAAGGAGGCTGGGAAAAAGTGTGGGTGAAAATAAGAGAACTGTGGTGGAGAAATAAGAGAAGAGTGTTGGTGAGGTACGACAAGAGAGTGGGGCAGAAAGAGGAGAAGGGAGGTGGAGAAAGAATAGAAGAAAGGTGGAAAAGAAGAAAGAGCACGAAGATGGCGAGATGAAAAAGAAAAGGGACAGAGAGGGCAGAAAAGAAGGGAAACTGGGAGGAACAAAGGAAACGGGCAGGGATGAAAGACGAGACAGAAGATGGGGAAAGAAGAGATAGGAGAAGTGGTGGAAAAAAAGAGAGGTCAGGGATGACATCAGATTTGAGGTAGTGAAATGGACAAGAAGGAAGAGGGAAAAGAAAAGGAAAATGACATGGATGAAAGCAGAGAAAAAAACAAGTATGCATTACGGGGGAGGGGCAGGAAAGAAGAGACGGGAGATCGGCGGAAGGAAGAAAATGAAGTCAGTGAGGAAAGGAGTAAAGGGAGTCAGAGAAGAAACAAGGTGAGAAGCAGAGATGAAAAAAGAGGACATATGTGTACTAAAAAGAGATAGGAGACAGGAAGGAAAGAAGGGAATAGAGGTTAGTCAAAAGAGTGAAGCTAGTGGAACTAAATACGTGAATGGTAAAGTGGGAAAGAACATAAGGAAAATGAGGAAAGAAAGGGGATGGGGCAAGAAGGTAAGAAAAGATTGAACGAGGGGTAAGAAGAAAAGAGAAGTAGGAATGGGAAGAGACGGGGAAGGAAAGAAGATAAAGCAGCTGGGGGAATGAGAAAACTGAAATGTGGAAAAAAGAAGAGTAGTGGTCGGAAGAAAAAGAAGGAGGAGGGAAGGGAAGGGAAGGGAAGAAACAGGAGAAATGAGGATGAAAACAAGAGAACAGAGGCAAGAGAAGAAAAGAAGGGAGGGGAAGGAAGAAGAAATTTGGACTGGGAGGAAGGGAAAGATGGGAGGCAGGGAAAGAATTATCTTCACACAAAGGATCCTAATTGGATCAGAGAAACCAGAAGCGTAGTGATCCCTTTTTAATCAGTAAACCCACAATTAGTATGTCCGGTTGTGTATACAGAACAACACATTTTATCACCTGTATCAAAATGTGGTCCTATATGTTCATTAGTAATCGTTTGCAACAAAGCTGCCGGGAAAGAAACCTTTTTAGGACAAGTACCCTCCCTCACCCAAGGGTGACATGCTTCATCATTGGGTTCCATTCTCCCAACTGTAAGGTCCATGGTGTAGGCTACAACTCCCCTAGGGGGAGGAGCTGAGGTGTTTTGCAAAGATGAGCGATGACGAAGGGGTCGTGAAGGGCAGAGTACAGAAAAAATGTGTTGTGGTGATGGATAAAACTATCTCCAGGGGTCCACGTAGACTGTGGGATAGAGTTTAAAAAGAGGACTAGGGATTAATATATCATATCCCTTTCGGGGGTCAACATGTTTCTGCCCAAATGTGGTCCCATACACGGATTCCAGGGCTTTCATCAGGACCTCAAAGTTATAAAGTCAATCTGCATCAACTCGTGACAATAGAAAATGTAAATATACTGGCCACAACGTGATCAAGGCGACCGGGATTGCGATTACCCATATTATTCTGTGGGCACCGTCTTTCTAATGATGAGGAAGTGGAGTCCACTCTCGAACCACTGGGTACGTCTTGTGGTGCCCAACTTTACTGTCGGTGCTGAATCCCTACAGACGTCCCGGCGAGAGGACCCTGCAGAGTGACTCTATAACTTTGAGGTCCTGACCAATGCCCTGGAACACCTCAGCTCCTCCCCCTGGGGAGTTGTAGCCCATACCATGGACCTTGCAGTCCAGGTGTGAGGAGGGAACCCAATGATGAAGCATGTCATCCTCGGGTGAGTGAGGGCTCTTGGCTTAAAAGGTTTCTTTCCCGGCAGCTTTGTTACACACAGTTACTAGTGAACATACAGGACCAAATTTTGATACAGGTGATAAAATTAGTTGTTCTGTATACACAACCTACTATTTGTGGGTTTTCAGGCAGGGAAAGAATACAGAGAATGCAAGGAGGCAAAGAAAAGTTGCTTATAAGAGAGGAAGTAAAAGGAGAGAGGAGGAAATAAAAAAAGAAGAGGTGGATGGAAAGAAACAAACAGGCAGGGACAAAAGAAAAGTAGTGATAATGGGAGGGAGGAAGGAAGTGCAGGGGTGTGAAGAAAGAAGATGGGAGGTTAGGGCCAGACAGGGAACCAAAAGCAGCACTGGCAAAGATGTTCAAACCAGTCCTGCTCACTTCTATTTCTGTCCACCGTTTGTCTCTCTCTCTCCTCCTTCTCTAGCTCTGCCCCTCCATAGTCCTCTCTCTCTCTGTCTCTCTCTCTTTCTCTCCTCCTTCTTCTCTAGCTCTGCCCCCCATAGTCTTCTCTCGCTCTCTCTCTCCTCCTTCTCTAGCTCTGCCCCCCATAGTCCTTTCTCTCTCTCTCTCTCTCTCTCCTCCTTCTCTAGCTCTGCCCCCATAGTCTTCTCTCTCTCTCTCTCTCTCTCTCTCTCTCTCTCTCTCTCTTCCCTCCCTCTCTGATCTCACCCCATCCTCTCTCTTCCCTCCTCTCTCTTCAAGGATGCCTCCCACTGTGGCTGCTTCAATAAAGTGACAGAGGAGCCAGCAGCAACCCTGGGACTTCAACCCAGCCTCAAAGGCTCCGGCCCACCGGGGAAATGCCCTTGAGATGAGAGGCCAGTCCGGCCCTGCAGGAGGCTTACAGGCCGGAAGGGATGGGGGGGGGAGGGGAACCAGGCACAAAGAAAGAAAGGGAGTAGGAAGGAGAGTTGTGAAGGAGGGATGAAGGGATAAAGGAAAGAATGATGGAGGGAGAGAGGCGAGTCGAGTTGATGCAAGAAAGGAAGGGGGCCTGGAAGGCACTCTGAGGGTCGGAGAAGCAAGGAAAGACGCATGGGACAAAAGCCTGAAGGAATCAAGAGAGGAAGTTAGGGGAGGCTGGAGGAGGAAATAAGGCTGGGAGGGAGGAAGACATCTGCAGCCATCACTTGGTTTGCTCCATGCATTATTGAAAGGGGGACGGTTTAGTAAATATGCTGTGCGCTTGTTTTCTGGTGCGAGGTTAATAATATATGGCGCTGTCTTGCACTTTGCTGTCTGGACACAGCTGCAGCTAGCTTTAACCTTGCAATGCTGAAAGATTCACTGGGAGGCACTTTCCTCCAAGCACATCATGCCCAGTACTAGGAGTAGGGTGACCAACCGTCCGTAAATTTCACAGACCGTCTGTAATTTGGACCTCACTTCCATTGTCCATGATGATCCCTTTTACGGACACCTTTTGGCCATAATTTTGGGCATGGGGGAGCAGTACTGTTCCCCTGCAAGAAGCCTCAGCCCCCTGATGGGGCTGCCTTGCACTCATCCTCGGAGCACGAGAGCAGCCCCACCCGCCCATTGTCCTTCTGTATGCGGCTGATGATTGGATGATTGCGACACACAGAATGACAATGGGCCAGTCTAGGCTGTTACAGCATGTGGTAGGCCTCCTCCAGTCTCGTCTAGGGCATGGCATTCTGTTTTAACAGTACATAAAGAAAAATGCTGCACCTCAACAGATAGAAGAAATGTACAGAATCCAGTTCATGAAAAGAAGCCAGCAAAAAAAGTTAACAAGCATTGGCATAGCCAACAGGTCTCGCCTTTGGAACCTTATAAGTATTTAGCCCTGCAGCACATTATCCTGGGTGCTACAACATTTACAGATGCAGTATTTTTTTCTTTCCAGGTTGATTTAGTCCCATTACTATTGGATCCGGCAGAGGATGCTAGCAGGTGTCCGCTCTTAGAAGCCACTCACCACGCTATAGTGTGGCACGTCTCTGGTTTTAAACAGTGGCGCGTACTGCGTGCCCCTTGCCCTCGCCCCTACGGACGTCAGTGGTTCCTGAGGGGGAGTCAAAGCAAAACATTTGCATAATCTGTGCCTAATACACCTTGCAGGGTAACACTTTCCAGCTTGTCATTAGACAGGGTAAAGTATAAGCAGACGTTAAGTATCCATGTTCTTAAGCCATCAAATCAAAGAACAGAGGGAAATTTGTCCTATTTTGGATTACAAAAGTGTAGCAGAATGTTTTGAGCAGCGCTCGTGTTGAACATGGTGTAAATTATTTGCGAAGTGAAAGAACTGTCGGTTCTTGCACTGTTTGCTGCAAACCATGGGAGGTGAAAAGTACATGTTGCAATCACTCAATAAAAAAGCCTGTTGGACTGTCTGAGAGACTTGGGTTTCGAGAGTAAGTACAGCCAGCCAACAGAAAATGAGCACTACTGCATACATTAGTGCGTTTATATGTTCGTTCATTCTGAGAATAAAAAAAGCACGCTGCCCTCGAAAATGGTCTTTATTATGCACCTACTTGGCACTATTCAGCTTTCAAGATCTCGAAATACAAGGCGTTTGTGCACTTGAGCATAAACATATACCTCTCAACTTAACCCAAAAATGCAGCACTAAGTGCAGTTCTCGGCTCCGGTTTGTTCGATCTTCCCAGCTGGGTCGCTGTAGAAATTCCATGTGGAGATATCAGGGTGCACCTTATCTTCTGACGTGGGACAGTGACGTTTCAGAGGCACCCGGCCTGCTTCTGTGTTAGCGTCTCGTCTGATGCTGCTGACACCCACTGCTGCACAAAGTGCGTCCCCTGATCAGTGTTCTGTAACAACCCCACCCCCAGAATAGTATATTCCTTTGGGAGATTCAGCCAAGCAAACTCCTTCGCTCAATGCTGTGTGGACTGGAGTGATTTACCCTCAATTTTACCACAGAGTTCACCAGAGAAATAACACGCAATAAAATGGAGTAGAATTCCATACAAGCTTTTTTTTAATATCTTAACTTATGATAACGGAATGGGGGGGAAGCAAACCAACAAACATTACGGAGGGAGGGGGCGGAAACAAAGGCAACACCAACTATGGCGGGAGGGAAGAAAGGCTATGGTGGGAGGGAGGGGGAAGAAGGCAACACTAACCTTTACATTAGTGCACTTTTATTTTCGTTCATTCTGAGAAAAAAAGCACGCTGCTCGCGAAAATGATCTTCATTAGGCACATACTTGGCACGATGCAGCTTTCAAGATCTAGAATTACAAGCCGTGTTGTCCTCATGCTAATGTGCACTCTAGCATAAACAAAAAGGATCATATAGTCTCTGCGGAGCTCACCTTCGTCGAATATGTTCCCTCGGCCCTTCTCCACCGAGTTCATCCCAGGACCGAGAGCGAGGAGGGGTGATCGAGAGAGGAGGCGAAAGAGAGAACACGGGGTGGGGGCAAAGAAACATAGAAAATGGAACATAAGGGAGAGAAAGTGAGGGGGAGCAAAGAACAAAGAAAAAAGATGGAGAAAAAGGGTGAGAGAGAACGTGAGGGAGCAGAAGCGGGAAGAGGGAAATTCTGGTGACAGGAGGGTAGAGAGCGAGGTTCAGAACCGAGAGCGAGGGGGGAGGGGGGAAGGAAGAGGGAGGGAGGAGGCACAGAAAGGATGCGTGCGGGGGAGAAGGACGCAGAGAGGAGCCGCGGCAGAGGAGGGGTCAGAAAGCATGGATGTGGGAGACCTAAAAACCAGAGGGAGAGAGAGAGAAAGAGAGAGCGGGAGAGACAGAGAGAGAAAGCGAGAGGAGAAAGAGAGAGAGAGAGAGAGCCCGGGAGTGCTGAGTGCATGGGCGCGCAGTCTGCTCTTTTTGGAAGTACTGCACTCGTGCTTGTGGCGCGCCCCTGCTCGCTCCCGCAAGCTGGATGCCGCCACAAGCACGAGTGTGTGCTTCCAAAAAGAGCAGAGCGACGGCTAAAGGTCCTCCTATGCAGCGCATGCCGCTGCGTAGGCGAGACCTAAAAAGGAGTTAGAGTTCTTTCACTGTCTCATCATTTTAGAACTGAAGCATTTTCAATATTATATACAACGAAGCCATAGTTGCTGCTTTTTTTTATGCAACTAACAACCATTGACAAAGCCAATAGTCCTGGCTTGTTGTAGGTTTAATATATTATATATCTGGATGCAATAACAGAAGTAGCAGAATACCAGTCGGGCAGCACACCATGCTAAGCACAGATTTTTAGCTCATGTGTTTTAAGCCACCCCCTTAATTACATCGGACACACCCTTTAGGAAGACCCCCAAGTTTTTTCAACCCACTTAAAGCCCTGGAAACAACACCATGTCACAGTCGCCTCATATCCTGACACTTTGCATCATGCAACACTCATGACTTCAAAGATTTCAGATTGCCTATGTGCAGGGGTATAGTGAACTCTCCTCTGCCCCACCACTTGCTTTAGGAACTACAGCAGGGGTGAAGTTCATGATGGGCCTCATCTGTCTGCAACTCTGCAGACAAAGGCTAAGCTCATAATTAATGTGAAAAGGTGGGTGAGCAAGTAAGTGAAGGAATGGGTGAATGGCTGGATGGATTAGTGAAGGGATGAGTGAAAGTGTGAATCGATGGATAATGAGGATGGATGAGTGTGAGGAAGGATGGATGAAAGAAAGGGTAAATAAATAGATGTATGGGTGGAATGATGGATGGATGGGTAAAAGGGTGGATGTATGAGTGAAAGGATGGATGGATGAGTGAAAGGGTGGATGATGGGCGAGTGAATGGGTGGATGGATGAGTGAAATGATGGATGGATTAATGAATTGATAAGTGAAAGGGTGAATGGATGGACAGATGAGTGAAAGGGTGGATGTGAGGATGGATGAGTGAGTGAAAGGCAAGGTAGATGGGCAAAAGGAAGGATGGATGAGTGATAGGGTCAATGGATGGATTCATGAATGGATGAGTGAAGGGATAGCTAAGTGAAAGGGGGAGGGAGAGAGAAGGGAAGGATGGATGGATGAGTGAAAGTATGGATGGATGATTGACAAGATGGTTGGGCGAATGGGTGTATGGATGAGTGAAAAGGATGTAAGGATGGATGAGTGAAAGAATGCATAGATGAGTGAAAGGGAAGGTGAAGAGCTGGGAGAAAGGATGGATGGATGAGTGAAATGGTGAATGGATGGACGAATGGACTGATGAGTGACTGGGTGAATGGATGGATGAGTTAGTGAAAGGATGGGTGAAAGGGTAAATGTTTGGATGGATGGATGAGTGAATGGATGGATGTCTGGAAGTGTGGATGGATGAGTGAAAGTATGGATGAGTGAAAGGGTGGATGGATGAGTGAAATGATAGATGGAAGGACAGATGATGGATGGGTTTGGAAATGGTTGAATAGGTTTGGATATGGATGGGCACACAGATTGAAGGACAGAATGAATGGTATAAGACTGAATGATGGATGAAAGAAGGAATGAATGCCACACTATATGCCTCCCTGCTGGAAACACGCGAGAATTCTTCCATTGTTAAAAAAACCTACGGCTGACCCTGAGGTAGCTGATAACTATCGACCTATATCCCTGCTACCTTTCTTCTCCAAGGTCTTGGAGAAATATGTCAATTCCATTATTACTGACTACATTGAGACCAATCATCTTTTGCACCCAAGTCAGTCAGGTTTCAGGGCAAACTTTAGTACTGAATCGGCCCTTTTAGAAGTGGCTGAAACTATAAAAGCCACGCTAGATAGGGGAGGCAACGCGGTCTTGGTACTGTTGGATCTCTCCGCGGCTTTTGACACCGTGCCCCACAATAGACTGGTGCAAAGATTGGTGGAGGGCGGTGTCGGTGGCTCAGCCTTGAGTTGGATCAGGTCATTTCTCAATAACCGTCTCCAAACTATATGGTCCCCCCCTTTCTCTGCTGTTATTCCTCCCATGAATGTTGGGGTCCAGCAGGGCTCTATTCTGAGCCCAACCTTGTTCAATCTATATATGGCCCCTATCGCCCTTCTTGCTGAACAACATGGGGCAAAGATCGTATCGTATGCAGACGATACTCAGCTGTTGTTCACTTGTGAGAAGGGTGCTGAGTTTGATGGTCATGCAATAAACTCATGTCTCTCAGAAGTTTTCTCGTGGCTGAAAGATAATCAAATGAAATGTAATCCTGATAAGTCTGAGATTATCTTTTTCGGCCCTCGCCCATGTGAGGCATGGCCCAACTGGTGGCCACAGGATTTGACCCCCCCCAGTTCGTCCGTGACCATGGTTAAGAACCTCGGAGTCAGACTGGATGCCACGCTCTCTATGAAGTCCCAGATCCAATCTGTAGCCGGGACTTGCTTCGGGATCTTAAGAATGGCGAGGAACTTTCTTCCCCTGCTTTCTGTCCCTCACAGAAAAACCATTGTCCAAGCTTTGGTAATCTCGAGACTGGATTATGCCAAATCTTTGTACTTGGGACTTCCCAGTTACTTAATTGCTCGCTTGCAGGTGATTCAAAATACGGCTGCTAGGGCCATCTTCCTGGCAGGCCCTAGGACTCATACGTCCCCTCTCTTGTCATCCCTGCATTGGCTTCCTGTTCAGAAAAGAATCCATTTTAAAGCTTTGATTTTGGTTTTTAAGGCTTTTAATCAGATTGGAGCCCCTTACCTTAGACAAAGATTTCCCCATTACATTCCCCAACGTACTCCGAGGTCCTCAACTCAACTCCTGATTCCTGTTCCTAAAGTTTCACTTGCTCGGGTCGGAGGTCGTTCTTTCCAAGTGGTCGCCTCCCGCCTATGGAACAGCCTTCCCTTGGCCCTCAGACAGGCTCAGGACTTGCTCACCTTCAGGAAAAAGCTCAAGACATGGCTTTTCCAACTTTATTCTGTTTTGCTGGTTCCACCTTAGGTGCTCTTTTCTGCGGTTGTTATGTGGTTTTTGCTCAGCGCCGGGACACTCCTGGGAGTAGCCGTGCGCTTTATAAATACCAAATTAACATAACATAACATAACACCCCCAGGTGACTCAACCCGCCATCCCACACTGCCACATGACATCAGGCAGCAAGCGCGGAACTGAGGCATGAAATGCTCCTTCTGCCTGCTAAAAAGCAGAAACTAATTCCTTGTACGGCGCCGTGGTACCACAAGATGTTCTGCTGTTGTGCCGCTGGGCGGCGCTGCTCCCATGCCACCGGAAAGCAGCGTGAGCAGCCCCCCCACCTGCCGGAGGCCATGAGAGATGCGTGAGGGCACAGCTCCATGCAGCCCTTCTGAGGGGAAAGGCAGGCAAGACAACATAACCTGCACTTGCAGACAACACCGACCTGAATTGAGTCCCTTCCACCACAATTTTCTTTTCTTTTAAAATGTTGCATCCCTAAGAATATTGCACCCGTGGCAACCGCCCACGCTACGCAACTGCCTACCAGTACGGATGACATCTGACTCTTACACCTTGTGGTCCTCATTGTCTTGAGTAACATTTCTTTTACATTGATTTTCACATTTATGAGTCATTGTCTCTATATAATATGTGTGTGATGTAACGCACTCCCTGCTGTAATACTTCAGATGAGTAGCACTATGAAAGAAATTAAATACACATGAGAGAGTGTCTATCTGAAGATGAGGGGCACCATTGGAGGGTGGTAGCAAGGCCGGACTGGCCGGACCCGGCATCGGGCATTTCCCTGGGAGGCTGGAAGGGCTGGGGGGGGGGGTGTTGTTCCTGGGGCTGGTACTGCAAAGCTCCTTGTATGGCCTGCAGTTTTCAGGCAACAATAAAAGTGTCACGATAACTCTGGTGACTAATGTACCTGCTGGAGAGATATGGGAGTTTTGTTTAGTGGCGGTTTTGAATCATCTTAGGTAGCACAGAGGGTTAATATGCCTCCTGAAAAAAAAGTGTACCATGCATATCAAAGAACAGTATTTTATGTGCAGAGCTCAGTGGGTTACTGCTTTTGTCACTGAGATTCTTTTGTTACTGTGCATTTCATAAGTTACATACGTAATCTAGCACAGTGAGTTTTGAACTGCCATCAAAGAGCTGCATGCAAGCTGCATGGTACAGGTTACAAAGTTATGTTTTTTTCCCATTTTTCCATTATCCTGATGTTGCTAAAAAGGTTTGTTTAGGTAGTAATACATTCTTATCATTAAAGTCAACGCTAACCACTGTGTTATGTTGTGAATCCTGAGTCTGTGCTTCTCCAGACCAAGCACTCCTACAAAATGCCTACCAGTATGGGTGACGTGCATCCTACACCCTGTAGTACTCGTTGCCATATGTAACATTTTTTATACTCTGTTTTACACACATATGATCCATTGTCTCTGTATGTGTGTGTGTTGTAAAGTGCTCTGGCACCCTACACTGGCATGAGAGGCGCTATAAAACACATGAAATACATGTGAGAGAGAGACACTTTTGGTGATAGTGAGGGAATTGTAGAAGAGCCCCATCAAATATTGGCGTATACTGGTGCACAGTAAAGTCATCATTTACTATGCTTTAGAAGCGAATACAATTGATATACAATGCAAAATGTGTTGTAGAATGCACCATGTTTTCCCAAATTTTCTTGAGGTGCGAAAACCAAGGCTGTAATCTTTCAGTTTGTTTGTAACACAGAAGTTTTAAATATCTACAAATGAACTGTGCAAATTGTTCAAAACATATCAGCAGTTAGGAAACCACAAATGGATCACTTGGTAGTAATTCAGAAGTGTGCTGGAAACAGAGTTTTAATAGGATCAAAACAATTAAGACACTTTACTTGGTGAAGTTCAAATGATACATATTTGCAGAAACCACATTTCCACACATTAGTATTTGTGCGCTATATAGTTTTATCAGTAAAACTGCATGTTGGCCTTTTGGTTCCATTCAATAGAAAATGTTCTGTATGTAAAAGACAGTGCCTCCTTCTACCCTCCAATAATGCCTCAACAGCATCTACAGTTTCTAGTCTGTAGCACACTTCTGTGCATCAATGAGAATCTGCAGTTTACAGCTCACAGAAATGAAACGGCCCAAGCAGTATACTATTTCCAATATAGAGGTAAAATAAGGAGGGCTGATAGATGGCTAGCCACTAGCCAGGTCATTATATCGTAATGTCAACTCCTATCAAACCATTCTGACCCACAATAATACCATTACACTCAGCAGTGTGCAGCCAATTATAGCTCATGCAGTCTGTTTAATAACTCCCTTTTCCTGCTTCATGCTCTTACCCTCACACAAGACCTGTCCACTATGGGTCTTATCCATCACTCAGTACTGTTCCAGCTCCTAAACCCTTCATCACCAGCTGAACAGAAATGGAATGCTTGAATCGATCTGACACATAAAGCTGGCCACTCGGAGGACTGCACTCTAGTCAAGCACTGCAGGTCCCAATTAGCTACATCCTATGAGTGCCGTTTTCCATCTCACAATGGCACTGATGTGTCTGTAAAACGTACGTTTTGTCCCAAAGTTCTGTCCTGAATTTTGACCTTCTGTCCTGAATTTTTGTCCTGAATGTTGACCCTTTGTCCTGAATTTTTACACTCATCGTCCTGAATTTGCACCCATGCCAGTTGGTCACCCTAACTAGGAGCCAGGCCTGGCTGCTGCATAATATGCCACTGATCCTCTGTGTAGCGCACGCCACAAAAGGAAGTGTCTCTACGTGCTTAAGCAATAGGCATCATCACTCAACTCAATGGTGGTCATTGCATTCATCTCAGACAAACGAAGGGTTGATCGGTCATTGATATCGGCAGTATTTGCGCAACCAACTAAGCTAACGCTCAGTACACTTATCCAAATGAAGAAGTAACGCATGCTTTCTTTTAGCTTTTCTTTATTGTTGAGTTTTATTGGTGTTTTGGGGTATTTTTTTGCTTTGCATAGAGACAGGTTCTACTCTAAAAATGGAGTACAAAGTATGTAGTATGTCAGAGAACTGGTTTGACTCTGGTGTGTACCTGGTGAAGAGGTTTAGCAAATAGAGCGATTTGGTCAAGCTGCATCTAGAAAAGTGTGTTGAATATTAATACACTTAACTCTGTTAGATTTAAAACTCTGATTTCAACCTATTTTAGGTCTCACTGTCTGTGGGTGAAAGCCTCTGGTGAACCATCCCACAAGCCTACAGTGGGCTTAGAGCACTCCCTATTCTTGCCATTGGTCGGCTTTCTCGTCACTCTCAAGCGCTTACTTCTTATTCTATCCCTTTCCTTCCTCTTCCTGTGGATGTCCCTCCCCTGGAGCACAGTGTCTTTACCATCCTTTTGATGGGTTGGCTTGTATCCTTCCACTGCTCACACTCAGGAACAACTTTTTTTTCTTTTCAATTCAGCCCTCCATGAGACTGCAAATGATTTCTGAGACTTTCTCTCATGTGTTGTTTCCGCCCCCCCCCTCCCCAAACCCCACCCTCTGTTTCAAGTGCTGCTCCCTACTTCCCCAACTTGTGTGTAAAAGCTCAGAAAGAAACAGGTATATTTTTGCTGGGATCTGATTAAAGAGCAAACTTTAAGAGTTGTTTGTCTCCTGCATTTCAAATATCGAACACAAGCACAACAAGCCTTGGCGCACATTGGCTTTGATGGCGCTAGAGGAGTGGATGGATGCTGCACTCGCTCAGAAGGTCTTTGAGGCAAAGTGACTGAAGAGGAGCTATCTCTTGCTGGAGGCCCCTAAATCTGCACCCTTGGCTACTTCAGAGGACCAAATGGCCCGAGCATGTTTCAATTCTGAGTGCTGTGGAAAGTAAAGTAGGCCTTGGCAAGCATTTGCCAATAAATTCCGACACTTCCTTTTCTTTATAAATTATGTTTTTTAAAGCTTTATTTGTATATTTACAAAAACAACAATTGATGGACAGAATGCAGAACAATGTCATACATTCACCCCAGTACAGAGATCTGGGCCTAAATCCATCGTTTTTTTGCTCACCATGCCATTCCAGTTTGGACCCAGCCATATGCAAATCAGTCTTGACCCTGCACCCAATGGGAACAGTCCAGCCCGAACTGCCAGGCCAGGTCCTCCCTGGACTGGAAACAAGCATCCTAGGACCGGTTTCGGGCTTTCAGCCCTCATCAGCCAGGATAGCTTGACTCCAGTGGCATGGAGAGCATGGGACCCACGTCTGGGCATACCCGTCCCACTCGGGGTGACAAATGCAAAAACAATTGATGGACAGAATGCAGAACAATGTCATACATTCACCCCAGTACAGAGATCTGGGCCTAAATCCATCGTTTTTTTGCTCACCATGCCATTCCAGTTTGGACTCAGCCATATGCAAATCAGTCTTGACCCTGCACCCAATGGGAACAGTCCAGCCCGAACTGCCAGGCCAGGTCCTCCCTGGACTGGAAACAAGCATCCTAGGACCGGTTTCGGGCTTTCAGCCCTCATCAGCCAGGATAGCTTGACTCCAGTAGCATGGAGAGCACGGGACCCACGTCTGGGCATACCCGTCCCACTCGGGGTGACAAATGCAAAAACAACAATTGATGGACAGAATGCAGAACAATGTCATACATTCACCCCAGTACAGAGATCTGGGCCTAAATCCATCGTTTGTTTGCTCACCATGCCATTCCAGTTTGGACCCAGCCATAAGCTCTAAGTGCGCCAGGTATGCCCAGACGTGGGTCCTGGGCTCACTGTGCCACTGGAATCAAGCTATCCTGACTGAAGAGGGGTGAAACCCCAAAACCGGTCCTAGGATGCTTGTTTCCGGTCCAGGGAGGACCTGGCTTGGCAGTTCGGGCTGGACTGTTCCCATGAGGCACAGGGTCAAGACTGATTTGCATATGGCCAGGTCTAAACTGGGGTGGCATGGTGAGCAAAAGAATGATGGATTTAACCCAGATCTCTTGACTGGGGGTGAATGTTTTGATTTGTTCTGCATTCCGTCCATCAATTGTGTGTCTTTTGCTTTCTCGCTCTAAGTGCGCCAGGTATGCCCAGACGTGGGTCCTGGGCTCACTGTGCCACTGGAATCAAGCTATCCTGGCTGAAGATGGGTGAAACCCCGAAATCGGTCCTAGGATGCTTGTTTCCGGTCCAGGGAGGACCTGGCTTGGCAGTTCGGGCTGGACTGTTCCCATGAGGCACAGGGTCAAGACTGATTTGCATATGGCCAGGTCTAAACTGGGGTGGCATGGTGAGCAAAAGAATGATGGATTTAACCCAGATCTCTTGACTGGGGGTGAATGTTTTGATTTGTTCTGCATTCCGTCCATCAATTGTGTGTCTTTTGCTTTCTCGCTCTAAGTGCGCCAGTTATGCCCAGACGTGGGTCCTGGGCTTACTGTGCCACTGGAATCAAGCTATCCTGGCTGAAGAGGGGTGAAACCCCGAAACCGGTCCTAGGATGCTTGTTTCCAGTCCAGGGAGGACCTGGCTTGGCAGTTCGGGCTGGACTGTTCCCATGAGGCACAGGGTCAAGACTGATTTGCATATGGCCAGGTCTAAACTGGGGTGGCATGGTGAGCAAAAGAATGATGGATTTAACCCAGATCTCTTGACTGGGGGTGAATGTTTTGATTTGTTCTGCATTCCGTCCATCAATTGTGTGTCTTTTGCTTTCTCGCTCTCAGTGCGCCAGGTATGCCCAGACATGGGTCCTGGGCTCACTGTGCCACTGGAATCAAGCTATCCTGGCTGAAAATGGGTGAAACCCCAAAATCGGTCCTAGGATGCTTGTTTCCGGTCCAGGGAGGACCTGGCTTGGCAGTTCGGGCTGGACTGTTCCCATGAGGCACAGGGTCAAGACTGATTTGCATATGGCCAGGTCTAAACTGGGGTGGCATGGTGAGCAAAAGAATGATGGATTTAACCCAGATCTCTTGACTGGGGGTGAATGTTTTGATTTGTTCTGCATTCCGTCCATCAATTGTGTGTCTTTTGCTTTCTCGCTCTAAGTGCGCCAGGTATGCCCAGACGTGGGTCCTGGGCTCACTGTGCCACTGGAATCAAGCTATCCTGACTGAAGAGGGGTGAAACCCCAAAACCGGTCCTAGGATGCTTGTTTCCGGTCCAGGGAGGACCTGGCTTGGCAGTTCGGGCTGGACTGTTCCCATGAGGCACAGGGTCAAGACTGATTTGCATATGGCCAGGTCTAAACTGGGGTGGCATGGTGAGCAAAAGAATGATGGATTTAACCCAGATCTCTTGACTGGGGGTGAATGTTTTGATTTGTTCTGCATTCCGTCCATCAATTGTGTGTCTTTTGCTTTCTCGCTCTAAGTGCGCCAGGTATGCCCAGACGTGGGTCCTGGGCTCACTGTGCCACTGGAATCAAGCTATCCTGGCTGAAGATGGGTGAAACCCCGAAATCGGTCCTAGGATGCTTGTTTCCGGTCCAGGGAGGACCTGGCTTGGCAGTTCGGGCTGGACTGTTCCCATGAGGCACAGGGTCAAGACTGATTTGCATATGGCCAGGTCTAAACTGGGGTGGCATGGTGAGCAAAAGAATGATGGATTTAACCCAGATCTCTTGACTGGGAGGTGAATGTTTTGATTTGTTCTGCATTCCGTCCATCAATTGTGTGTCTTTTGCTTTCTCGCTCTAAGTGCGCCAGTTATGCCCAGACGTGGGTCCTGGGCTTACTGTGCCACTGGAATCAAGCTATCCTGGCTGAAGAGGGTGAAACCCCGAAACCGGTCCTAGGATGCTTGTTTCCAGTCCAGGGAGGACCTGGCTTGGCAGTTCGGGCTGGACTGTTCCCATGAGGCACAGGGTCAAGACTGATTTGCATATGGCCAGGTCTAAACTGGGGTGGCATGGTGAGCAAAAGAATGATGGATTTAACCCAGATCTCTTGACTGGGGGTGAATGTTTTGATTTGTTCTGCATTCCGTCCATCAATTGTGTGTCTTTTGCTTTCTCGCTCTCAGTGCGCCAGGTATGCCCAGACATGGGTCCTGGGCTCACTGTGCCACTGGAATCAAGCTATCCTGGCTGAAGATGGGTGAAACCCCGAAATCGGTCCTAGGATGCTTGTTTCCGGTCCAGGGAGGACCTGGCTTGGCAGTTCGGGCTGGACTGTTCCCATGAGGCACAGGGTCAAGACTGATTTGCATATGGCCAGGTCTAAACTGGGGTGGCATGGTGAGCAAAAGAATGATGGATTTAACCCAGATCTCTTGACTGGGGGTGAATGTTTTGATTTGTTCTGCATTCCGTCCATCAATTGTGTGTCTTTTGCTTTCTCGCTCTAAGTGCGCCAGGTATGCCCAGACGTGGGTCCTGGGCTCACTGTGCCACTGGAATCAAGCTATCCTGGCTGAAGAGGGTGAAACCCCGAAACCGGTCCTAGGATGCTTGTTTCCGGTCCAGGAGGACCTGGCTTGGCAGTTCGGGCTGGACTGTTCCCATGAGGCACAGGGTCAAAACTGATTTGCATATGGCCAGGTCTAAACTGGGGTGGCATGGTGAGCAAAATATTGATGGATTTAACCCAGATCTCTTGACTGGGGGTGAATGTTTTGATTTGTTCTGCATTCCGTCCATCAATTGTGTGTCTTTTGCTTTCTCGCCCTAAGTGCGCCAGGTATGCCCAGACGTGGGTCCTGGGCTCACTGTGCCACTGGAATCAAGCTATCCTGGCTGAAGAGGGGTGAAACCCCGAAACCGGTCCTAGGATGCTTGTTTCCGGTCCAGGGAGGACCTGGCTTGGCAGTTCGGGCTGGACTGTTCCCATGAGGCACAGGGTCAAGACTGATTTGCATATGGCCAGGTCTAAACTGGGGTGGCATGGTGAGCAAAAGAATGATGGATTTAACCCAGATCTCTTGACTGGGGGTGAATGTTTTGATTTGTTCTGCATTCCGTCCATCAATTGTGTGTCTTTTTGCCTTCTCGCTCTCAGTGCGCCAGGTATGCCCAGACATGGGTCCTGGGCTCACTGTGCCACTGGAATCAAGCTATCCTGGCTGAAGAGGGGTGAAACCCCGAAACCGGTCCTAGGATGCTTGTTTCCGGTCCAGGGAGGACCTGGCTTGGCAGTTCGGGCTGGACTGTTCCCATTAGGCACAGGGTCAAGACTGATTTGCATATGGCCAGGTCTAAACTGGGGTGGCATGGTGAGCAAAAGAATGATGGATTTTACCCAGATCTCTTGACTGGGGGTGAATGATTTGATTTGTTCTGCATTCCGTCCATCAATTGTGTGTCTTTTGCTTTCTCGCTCTAAGTGCGCCAGGTATGCCCAGACGTGGGTCCTGGGCTCACTGTGCCACTGGAATCAAGCTATCCTGGCTGAAGATGGGTGAAACCCCGAAATCGGTCCTAGGATGCTTGTTTCCGGTCCAGGGAGGACCTGGCTTGGCAGTTCGGGCTGGACTGTTCCCATGAGGCACAGGGTCAAGACTGATTTGCATATGGCCAGGTCTAAACTGGGGTGGCATGGTGAGCAAAAGAATGATGGATTTAACCCAGATCTCTTGACTGGGGGTGAATGTTTTGATTTGTTCTGCATTCCGTCCATCAATTGTGTGTCTTTTGCTTTCTCGCTCTAAGTGCGCCAGGTATGCCCAGACGTGGGTCCTGGGCTCACTGTGCCACTGGAATCAAGCTATTCTGGCTGAAGAGGGTGAAACCCCGAAACCGGTCCTAGGATGCTTGTTTCCGGTCCAGGGAGGACCTGGCTTGGCAGTTCGGGCTGGACTGTTCCCATGAGGCACAGGGTCAAGACTGATTTGCATATGGCCAGGTCTAAACTGGGGTGGCATGGTGAGCAAAAGAATGATGGATTTAACCCAGATCTCTTGGCTGGGGGTGAATGTTTTGATTTGTTCTGCATTCCGTCCATCAATTGTGTGTCTTTTGCTTTCTCGCTCTAAGTGCGCCAGGTATGCCCAGACGTGGGTCCTGGGCTCACTGTGCCACTGGAATCAAGCTATCCTGGCTGAAGAGGGGTGAAACCCCGAAACCGGTCCTAGGATGCTTGTTTCCGGTCCAGGGAGGACCTGGCTTGGCAGTTCGGGCTGGACTGTTCCTATGAGGCACAGGGTCAAGACTGATTTGCATATGGCCAGGTCTAAACTGGGGTGGCATGGTGAGCAAAAGAATGATGGATTTAACCCAGATCTCTTGACTGGGGGTGAATGTTTTGATTTGTTCTGCATTCCGTCCATCAATTGTGTGTCTTTTGCTTTATTTGTATATTTAAGCATAAACCATAAGGAACGCGGCATGAGCAAATCACGAAAGCATGACCATAGTAGCGATCACAGAAGAGGTAGCACACTTTATAATGCAGATCAGTCAACTACAGTGCCAATTAACCCCCATCCCCACTCCCCGACACCACCATGGAAAGCCTTTCAGACTATAATTCTAAATCTTCCGGGAGTTTAGGATCCATTCTAACTGCATTCATTCTAGTTTTCTCTTCCATGTCCCACAATTCCCTCCCCTAGGCCACCAGGGATGGCCCATGTGTTCTCATCCAGTGGAGAGCAGCATGATGCTTTGCCAGCACCAATCTAGAGGAAGAAAATTTGTATTTAATCTGCAGCTGCCGGGGTTTTCAATCATCAATCAATCAATCAATCAGGATTTGTAAAGCGCAACTGCTTCACACATGAGGGTCTCGAGGCGCTGTGAGATCATGCTGCGGGATCAAGCTGCCTGTTCCTACTGGTTGAACACCCAGGTCTTGAGGTCCTCCCTGAACAGCTGCAGGGATGGTGCGGCTCTGAGATGCGGGGGGAGGGTTTGGGGTCTGAGATTAAGTAAGCAATGAGGCACCAAGAGCCATATGAAGAAAGTCAGCCCTCTCCATCCCGCATTTTATACAGTTAGAAAATCTGCATAGGGGTCATGTCAGCTGAAATCTGGGATTACTCAAACTCAGCTTCACATGTTCCCGGGTTAAATCCCCTACATCATCCATTGGAAGTGACTGCAGGTCTCCATCCCACCTCTGTCAAACCGAGAGATCAGGGTTATGTCTGTCAGTCTTCAGTGCCCTGTAAACATGGAACACGGCATGTGTGGTGAGACACAGCTCCACAGGTGTGGTTGTGACCGTAGGAACTGTGGGGATAGCTAAAAACTCCAGCCAAATCTCTCTGGCCATCCTATACAGCTTGGCATATTGCTAGAAGTGCCTAGGTCCCACTACAAACTTGAGCTGTGATTCTTCAAAGGAAATAAAACTGTACGACACGTACAGATCACCTAGCGTCAGACATCCTCCCTCCTTCCACTGGGAAACAGCCATATCCAGTGCTTAATTTGTAAAAAAAGGAAGAGCCGGGACCCTTCTAAGGAAGCCACAGCAGCGTGTACCATCCATCGCCCCTGCCGGCAATGCCAGTAACAGTACCAATGCAACTACTAGCCATTGAACTCCTACAAGTGTGACAAGTCAGCCTAGTCCAAGCCACCCAAAGCTACAAGAATGGCGTGGAATTACCCTGGGCGGAGTTCGTGGATTTCCGCTATGCGGAACTCCGCAAAGTGCACAAAAACTCCGCCGCACTGCGCGGAGCTCCGCGAGCGGCGGAGTTTCTTTAGATAAATGCAGTTCGCTGTGATTGTCAGTGCCAGATGCTTGTCCGCACTGTGCAAACATCACGAACAGCATCATGCACACACAAGCGGGCGCTGCTTCTTTTCTGCCGCTCGAGTAGATTTTTACTCGAGCGGCAGCTTTCTCAACGTGAGCGGGCTGTTTCTCAACGCGAGCATACGCGACCACTTGCAATGAGAAATCTGACCGCCCGCGTTGAGAAATCTCGCCGGGAGGTTGATTTTCCACGCTCGCGCTCGCCAACTTGATGTTGACGATTGCGAACGAGGAAATATCTCACTGGGAGGTGGATTTTCCTCGCTTGCCAACTTGACATTGACGAACGCGAGCGAGGAAAACAACTCCGCTCCGCAACGCGAAGCGGAGTTTTTCGGAACTCCGCGAGCTCCGCGTAACGCAGAGTGCGGAAAACTCTGCAAACTCCACAAGCGGAGCGGAGTTCACCGCCCAGACTTAGCGTGGAATAGTCTGAATTGTCATTTTTAATGTATGATGAATTATTAAACACTGTTGTTATGCTCATCTCAAAATTAGACAGACAGCGCCATCATGTAGTAGACTGTCATTAGTGCCGGTGTTAAGCATTAAGTGCTGGTGCCGAGCACCAGAAGTCACCGGTTAAAATTAAGCACTGGCCATATTGCTGCTTATCTTACCGAAGGGTTGAAGCCACCAGGTTGTAAATATCTGGCAAGTGGGGAGCGCTTGAGAACCCTGCCAATCACAGTCTTCCCATTAGCAGCAGCAGTATGTCTAATTAAAAAACGGTCAGCACGAAGGCACTCCTCATCAATGTAACAGGAAGGGGCTTCTCCTCCCAGCAACCCCCCAGCAACCGCATCTCCCAATTCTCCTCAACTAAAGAACAGGAGGCAGCAGGCTGGAGCTGGGACGCCATACAGTACATTTCTAGGTCCAAGAGGCCTAGCCAACCCTCCATTCTATACAATTTAAGAACAGGCAAATGTACCCTACTTCTTTTATCCACCCAAACCAGGGAACCTAGAAGTGATTTTATCTCTCTGAACATAGATTGGGGGATTTTGCACAGTGTCTTCTGCAGATGATAAAGACAACCAGGCAGAACACCATCTTTGCAAGCGCAATGTGGCCAATTATTGAAAGAGGGAGTGTATTCCAGAAGATGATGGAAGGTGAGGCCCTGTAGGACCCTGCCCATGTTGTAAGCATATTGCTTCTCTGGAGCATGAGGAATTTGTACACCTAGGTAGCGGAATTTGTCTACCTCCAACTGCAGTCCCACCACTTACCACCGTACCAGAGGGAATACCGCCATCTTGTCCAGGTTGATCCTAAGACCAGACGCCACCCCAAACCGTTCCAGTTTCGTCAATAGTATCAGCAGTGAAATGTGAGGGTCTCTAAGATGAGTGTCATCAGCATACACAGAAACTATATGTGCGACACTGTCAATCGTAACTCCCAAGTTCCACAGCATGCCCTGAAGCCCAATCACCAGTGGCTCTAGATTTAGAATGAACAAAAGAGAGGACAAGGGTCAATGCTATTGGGTCCCGCAGTAGACACACCATACCGCCCAAGCGCAGCATGGCCATTGGTTCAGTGTATATCAACTTTACCCAACCCCGTAAAGGTGAACCAAATCACATCCCACATATCACCGCAAACATATGGAGACCACCCAACAGTATTGAAGGCTATTTCGATATCCAGTGCTCTCAAGGCCATTTCCATGTCCATTTCCTGCGTGGAATGTAGGACATGGGTGAGATGTCCAAGGTTAATTTAAGCGCTATGTCCTGGGATAAAGACACACCGGTCTTCGTGCACTAATAACCTTATAATCCACTTAAGCCTATGTGCCAACACCCTGGCGGGAACGTTGACATCAGTATAAATCATGGAGTGGAGTCAAAAGGAGCTCAATTTATCTGGGGGCCTAGCTGGCTTAGATACCATCACAATGACCACCTCACGCAATGTCTCAAGGAATTTCCCCAGCTGCTTTGCCTCCATATAAACCTCTGCAAAAGGAACAAATGATGGACGGAATGTTGAACAATGCAAACATTCACCCCCAGCCACAAAGATCTGGGTTTAATCCATCATTTTTTTGCTTTTGTCACCCTAAGTGGGATGTGTATGCCCGGACGTGGGTCCCTTGCTCACTGTGCCAATGGATTCAAGCTAGCCTGGATGATGAGGGGGGATGCCCTGAAACTGGTCCCAGGATGCTTGTTTCCGGTCCAGGTAGGATCTGGCCTGGCAGTTCGGGCTGGACTGTTCCGATGGGGAACAGGGTCAAGACTGATTTGCATATGGCTGGGTCCAAACTGGGGTGGTGTGGAGAGCAAAAGACCGATGGCTTAAACCCAGATCTTTGTGACTGGGGGTGAATGTTTGCATTGTTTAGCATTCCCTCCATCATTTCTTCCTTTTGCTACAATATAAACCTCTAGCAGTCTCTCAGACAGGACGTGGATAAACATCTGGTAGAACTCTGAAGAGAAGTCGTCAATGCCAGGGGTTTTATCATGTGGCATTTCTTTCCGCGCTGCCACCAGTTCGTGTTTTATTAAATAAACTTCCAGAATTTCCAGCTGCTCCTCCGTCAGGCATGGCAATTGAACATGTACCAACATAGCCCCCCAGAAAGGACTTGGCCACCCCTCCGGACTCTTATCCACAGTCTCCAGAAGCACTGGAAAGCCTCCACGATGCCGGCTTGAGTAGACAGGTTCATACCATCTGGTAAGGATCTGTGTGCGCGGGAGCTCCGCACGGCAGTGGTGTAACGAAACTTGAGGGGGCACCCCTGCAAAGTACATGGAAGGGGCCCTTCACCCACGGACCCAGTCAGGAGCTCTCAGGCCAATTGCCCGCCCCTGTGCACAATGCTGGAGAACCCCCTCCTGGAGCGCGGGCGCTAATGTGACACCACTGCCCCACGGAGCAATCATGCAATATGGCTGCCCGACTTGTTCCCCTCCCTGTACAGCCGCTGTCTATACTCTCTAAGTGTGAATTTGTCCAGCGCATCTTATTTCACACCCTGGGCTCTTTTGGCATTGAGCAGCTCAGGGCGGAGAGTACTGCCCTCACCTGCAACTGAGACACCCGATCCCCCTTTAGGGTCAGCTCTTTTTAAAATATGCCTACAATTTACTGAGTGTAAAGTATTTGAAAAATAAAGCAGCCCATTTGAAAAGGCCCAAAATGTTGATATATTTAATGTAAAATGTACATTTTTTTAAATACCTTACAATATGTGTTTACTTTTACTCCAATATTTTGAAATGATTTTTTAAACACTTTTTTAAAAATAATGCTTTAAACATTGTTTAGCTTTGCACTCACAATATAAAGGCAAGGCTTAGTGTCTTTAACAATGCTTGTTTTATTTGGCAAAGTGCCTTGAGGAACAAGTATGGAAGTGTCCTCATTTGCAGTTTTATTTAGGTTTTAAATCCAAGGGAGTTTACAGAAATGTGTGTGAGAATCTAATCTATTTCATATTATGGTTCGTATTTACCATCTATTGTTGCATCTTAATCTGAGCCCAATGAGAGATCGCCGGCGCAGGTTCACTGACAACCTACAATGTGAGTCACTGGTAGGGTCAACAGAAGACACTTTGTCACCTGGATATTGGTTTCCTAGTCCTGGGGTTTCTGTAACTCAGGAGTTTTTGTCCACATGATTCAGTGGAACTGAACCAAGACTTCAACTCCCAGAATGCCCTGAATTCTTAAATAAAGGCCAGAAATGGAATCAATGTATCTCCTGGGGACATGGAGTCTGGTAACCATTGCCACTGGGTTTAGTGAGGGCCCTATGAGAAGGCTATCTTGTGTGAACGCAATCCAGGCTGTTTGCCTCAGGTGTTTGGGTTGTGTCTGGATTTCTAGGCCTTTTAGTGCCATGCAAGGTGAAATCTTTCAGCAGTGAAGACGGATTAATTGGGAAGCTTCACTACAGGGAACACTGGCAATGTCATATGTCTACGCCTGCTTCATTTTAATTGAGCCAATTGGACCACCATTTGATAACAATGATATGTGAAAGAAAAGTCCAGGAATGGAAAAAGATGTCCCAGTGACATGGAGCCATCTAGTGACTCTAGAAGTGGAAGGTGATGGATTGCGGCAGAATCCCTGTTGGGTTTCTTTTGCGGATGATAGGTTATCCGATGTCCTTTGCTCCTCCTTTCCATATCAGGAATTGTTCCCACCTGCCACAAAGTGCCACTGGAACTACCACTCCCACTGGGTTTTTCGTTTGACTTGACCAACTGTCAAAATTTGTCCAACTGTGCCGTTTTGCACAACCCTAGCATTAACAGCAAAGATTGTTATGTTAGTGCACAATCTATGGACTCCATTGCTTCGCAGTGTCAAGAGCAGCCATTAGGTTTCCAGTAGGGGGCAGAGTTTAGAAGCAGCAAGGTTTTAGAAAGGACAGAAAACTTGGGTAAAAATGGATGAACTAAGGGCAGAAAAGGCGATTGTGTTTGCCAACAGCCCTATATGCATTGTGTTCAGCCATAGTGCAGCTGTGGTACAATCTCTCTCCCAGGGATGCAGGCATTACTTTCAGTGGTCAGCTTTGAAGGGAAGATAGGGTCATGATATAATGCTAAACCATCTGCAACAGCTTGGGTGGGGCTCTTGTAGCCCCTTAATGTGGTCTGAGGCATTGATGGGACCTCCCAGGTGCTCAGTGCAACAGCTAGGGTAGCCAACTCATTATTATCACTTTGCAGAACACTCCTGCACTTTTTAAATCAGACCCCTGTTCCCTTTACAAGATATAGATGTGACCGTACATTGGGCTTGTCAAGTGTGTTCCAATTCCTCTAGAACCTCCTGGGATATGCATTGACTGCTAGTGATTCCTACAGTCAAGTGAACAAAGGCAATAATATGATTATCCAATTGGAATTGAATATTATTTTAGGCCCTGGACAGAACTATGAAGAACTGCAGAGTCACCACCTATTGATGAAAGGCCCAGATCAAGATCTCAAGACGTCCTTCTGACTTTATTTCCTTATTTTGCAGCATTGGGACCGCTTAGAAACAGACTGGACTCTTTGTAGTACAAGACCTTCATCAAGGTGGGAAATTCACTGAAACGCTAGTTCTAGACTGTAGTAATTGAGTCCACGCAGATTAGTGTGATTCAAGTAGATTTATTCAAGATCCAGTGAAGACCCAATCAAGACCCCACCAGGAGCAGCCAGCATGCTGCTCAGCCCAGCCAACTGTGGCTCTTTGACTCCCAACATTCTGTAAGGTGACATCACATAAAGATTCCACAGAGAGGGCAAGTATAACATGGGAGTCAAGGTACAACATATCCTCCTTTCTTCTTAATAAAAAAAAACAATGAGAAAAGAAAAGAGAAGAACCGAGAAAGAGGAGACACAGAGAAACAGAAGCGTAAAGCCATCAAAAGAAAAGCAACATGAACAAAATCGAGAAGCAGAGCAGAAAGGATAACAAAAACATAGCAACCATCCTCCCTTCTATACACAACAGAAAAGAAGAGAAATAACGACGTCAGAGAATCGGAGAAAAGGAAACATAAAAGACTGCCACAATGCACACACACAGGCCAGAACAGGAATGAAATGAGGCTGAAAATGGATAGCTAACAGAACACAGGGCTACAGGCTGCGATGAGCGCAGAAAAAGGAAACACAACAGAAAAGCAGAGGAAAGTTCAGAATACACAAGAGACACGAGAAGAATACATATGAAGGAAAACAGAAATGAAGAAAGATATAAGGCAGATGAAAGAAAGAAGAGGGGATTCCTCATCCAAACACCATTATCATAATAACACGATGAGATTGTAATACAAAAATAACAGTGTATATCTCATGGTAGAAAATTCAATACAAACCGTAGATACTAGCAATGAAAGCATGAAAATGCACCCAAAAAGGGTAAACGTAAGCTAAATATGTAAACACGAATGCATGGGTGGGAACCCATGACAAATCTCTTTGGATGGAGAAGCGTTGTGCACAAAACTAGTACTTCTCCCCATACACATCTCAGTGTAAGGACCAACTTCGTGTGGAAAAACCATGCCGTGCACTATAGTAATGTAACTGTGTTAATACAGCACGCAGGATACTTAGGAAAACCCAAATCGAGACAACCTCGTGAAGGGTCACACATTGAAAAATAGAGGAGAATAACCCCACAACCTGGTGAAGGTTATATTGAAGAAACATTGAAAAATTGAGAGGGGTGACCCCCATATCAACAACCTCAAAAGGTCAAGCATTGAAAAAGAATTATTGAAATGTTGACCGCCAGCACCAAAAATTGACAACCTCATAAAATTCACACATTGAAAAAAAAAAAATCGAGTAAATGAACTGTTGAAGGTGACCATTTGAACCATGAATATCGTGATAGATACAACACAATGTACTCCCAATTAGGGAATACAACTGGAATGCATGCAAATCGATAAAATGAATAGATAAACGCATTCGCTCTGAGGAATACTGCACGCAGTCAAACATTGGAACGTAAAATAGATGTAGCTAAAACGTGTCAGCATAGACAGACAGGTGCGACAGGAGGCAATCGCTCTAAGGAATCCTGCACGCATCCATGTAGAGTAGTACCCTGGAAAGTACAACACAATAAAATTCCAACTAGGAAATATTACTGGAATGTATACAAATTGAGGTATGCAATCCTGAACGTGGAATACTGCAGACATGCACGTACATTGTAGTAATAAAGTAACTGAACACATTCATGTACATTGACCATCGACCAACAGAGAAAATTGAGTAATTGAAATCTTGGGAGCATGTAAGTACGGTCATATACATGTATATGCACCATTGAACTAAAATTCAACTACATACATATCTCACAGCGGACATTTGAGAACAACCTTATGTAAAGGTTAACCTTGAATTTCCATTCTGTGAGAACAAAACACCACTGGAGAATACCATTTGAAATTGAGCATTTTGAACTAAAAGAAATTGGAATGGAAAGAAGGAATAGCAAAGGTGAGAAATAGCATGGCTGGAAAAACACATGCAGGAAAGCAGCGCTAGAAACATAAGAAACCTAACATTGGAGGATAGATTTGACCATTGTAATCTCAACTAGAGAATACTAGTAGAATGGACGAGAATAGAGGTGTGCAATCCCAGCTAGGATTCCCACGCATGCACATAGAAATGCTAGACATAATAGAGCACTAGAATTGAGTTGAATAGAAATAACACAATGTAGAATCCTGTGAAGAAAACATTGTTTAAAAAAAAAAAAAAAATAGCAAACATTTGCATTCGCCTACATATCACTTAGATTGTACTTTGGCTCGCATAACGTTGGAAAGATACCGTATGATGAGCACCATAGAAAAGTACCTCCAGAACGTGGAAACTGCACTCATGTAAATACGTGTGACCACTGGCTTGGATAAACACCAGAATGACATTGAGATAGAACCGCAAGCCCCTTGAAAAACTTAATAGACATAGTGTTGGAGCGTTGACAAACGTTCCCAAATTGACATGCATTGAGATGTGCAAATGCTAAGCTGTCATTTTTGAATAAAACCAGCACTGGACAAACCATCCACGAACAAAAAAAAAATAGCATTTGAAGTTGAGCACTTTGAGCAAAATGGAACTCGCATACAGTGAAACATTGGAATATGAGTAGGAACCCATACGATAAAAACAGATATGGATAGGAACCCATATGATAGTGCGAAAGGACTAAAACCTTCACATAGCTAGGACTATAACCCCCAAAACAGACCCCACAAAACAGTGACGGAGTATTAAGAGAAATGGAACCAAAACCCACGAAACAATAGTCCTTGTAAATAAAAAGAGCACACTGATATGTGTAGTGAATGACCGGGTGAAGACCCGTGAACTAGTACCGCAGGGTGCTTTACACCATAAATATCCTTAAAAGTAAGGTATGCAAAAACAATTTGCAAACATGGGACTCGTACCCATTGAACACTCCTATGTAGAGGTTAGTAGTGTGAAAAAGCAACTTGCATACATGGGACTCGTACCCATAAAACACACCTAAGTAGAGGTTGGTAGCGTGAACAACAATTTGCAAACATGGGACTCGTACCCATCAGACACCCCTATGTGGAGGTTGGTAGAGTGAAAACAAATTGCAAACATGGGACTCGTACCCATTAGACACCCCTAAGTAGAGGTTGGTAGCATGAACAAACAATTTGCAAACATGGGACTCGTACCCATCAGACACCCCTATGTGGAGGTTGGTAGCGTGAAAACAAATTAGGACTGTAACCTTTGCATGAATCCCCTGTAAACGGGTAGACTTGAAAGTGTAGAGGTAGGAACCAGTACTAATGCAAAAGGACTGTAACCCTTGCATGAATCCGCTGTGCACGGGTAGACTTGAAAGTGTACAGGTAGGAACCTGCAGTAATGCAAGAGGACTGTAACCCTTGCATGAATCCCCTGTAAACAGGTAGAATTGAAAGAGTTTGGGTAGGAACCCATACTAATGCAAAAGGACTGTAACCTTTGCATGGTTACCATGTAAAAGGGTAGACTTGAAGAATACAGTGAGCAAATGGGACTTAAACCCATAGTAGTCCCTGTGTTGGGAGACAAGTGGCAAGCATGAGACAGTGAAAAATTGACTCTTTACGGCGTGTACCCTGACGGTGTGTACCTACGGGGTGTATGCCTAGGATCCATGAACAATATAGAGACGTAAACAACAATGCAAAGCAATGGAGTATGAAGCAAAATGTAAAGGTTTAGAGCTGGGACCCACACCGGTGAGCGACTACTCACCCGAGTAACGCTTCCCTAGAACATCCTTTGGATAAGGAAATAATGATTACTGAAATGTGGGCAGCTAGACCCATAACACTGTAACATAGTAACTCCAACCATAGAGCATTTGAAAACGGAGCTAGAACTCACCAACACCATTAATACAGGTAGGTAAAAAAAATAGCACATTAAAATTACCCACCTCAATAAACGTATAAAACTCTCCAATGCATTGGAGCATAAGACATACCATACAACAAAATGCCACAATGTGATACACAAAGCCTTAAACAAAGATGAGCAAAACTGTCTGTAAACTTGTGCAAACCGCTCCGTAAGGCATAGTACAAGAATATTAAATGATGTAGAAACTTAGCTGCAGAGCGTCCCTTCATATTTTGTCGAACAATCACTGGAAAATCCCAAGGAAATGCCATATTCTCCTAATGGTAAAACGTTGCAGCATCCGATGAGAAGAACAGGATCCAATGAAGCTCCCAACCGCGTCACCAGTTAACCGCAACGAGATCCGGAAAGCTTTAAGAACGTGACGTGGTTGGCAAAGCAAGTGGTTGGCAAGAACTTGAGGAAAATGCAGAGGACTTCAAAAATGGAGACACCCTGTCGACGTCGCTGCAGGGTGGCTCACGGTGCTTCTGAGCACCAAAACGTCTCAAAGAGCCGTGGGCGGCGAAGGTGTCACAACGTAGGGCATCATGGAGAATGGCCGACGTCACAGGCGATGAGTGACGGCTTCGCTGGGTCGAGAGTGGAAGGTAAGGCTGCACGCGCATTCTTTTAAAAAGTTGCACACGCAAGATGAGCGCGAGATGCCATTTGAACGAGGCGGTTGAACTGCCAAATGTCTAGGGAGCAGCTGGGGGCCCAAAAATGTACAAAAGTAAACTTACCCCAGAAGTCCACAAATGCAACCTTAACTACGTTGAAAGACAATTATTCACCAAACGGTCACCACACCAGACTTGCTTCACTTGAAGTGCGGGGCCGTACTGTATCCTTCAAAGTCGAAGTCCTGTTTTCCTTCAAAGTCATTCTTCAGGCACCTCCAAAATAGCGCCAACACTAGGCAGTAGACGGATTTGTAACTCGAGGCCTGGCTTGGTTAAATGACCCATGCACTCCGACACACTTGATGCAGCAAAGAGGTCTCAGCGTGCCCCAACAATTAGAGAGAAAGACGTGTCTCACCTTGACTTTGGCGTTAAGGAAAAGATTACCAGCAAAACTCCTCACAGCAGGATAACAGTTCCATTGTAAATTGTAGACAGACCTCTTTGGCACGTGTGTAAACAAGGCAACAGACTCTGAAAAGAGAACACTTGTGACATATAGGGAGGACCCCTATGTAGAACTGGTAGCACACTTCTTCTTCAGACAGCGTGAACGTTAATATATGGTAGTTGATCACAATAGATGAGGCTTACCCTCACTGAAGGCACAGCACAAAGCGTAGAGACGTGGAGAGACTTGAAGAGCGTCAGGCTTACCCTCACTGAAGGCACAGCACAAAGCGTAGAGACATGGAGAGACTTGTAGAGCGTCAGGCTTACCCTCCTTGAGGGCAGAGCACTGCCCCAGACGTTAGTGGGCTTGCCCTCACTTGAAGGCACAGCACAAAGCGAAGACGATGGCACAGCACAGGACGCAATTAGGTAGTGGGGAGTAGACGCCCAAGACAGGATGGGCAGCTCTTGTAGTGGCACTTCCCCAGACGCACAGGAACAACTGGCAGACTGCTGTGGGCGACCGGTGGGAGGTCACTGGTGGGGTCACGATGGCAGTTGACTTATCTTAACTTGAGTTGCAGTAGGTCCTGTGTTTTTAAAGTTGCTTGAGGTCTTGAAGAGGTGGTAGGTGGAGGTTCTTTTGAAGATCGTCGCCAAAAACTTGCCACCTTCAACAGTTCATTTACTTGATTTTTTTTTTTCTCAATGTGTGAATTTTATGAGGTTGTCAATTTTTGGTGCTGGCGGTCAACATTTCAATAATTCTTTTTCAATGCTTGACCTTTTGAGGTTGTTGATATGGGGGTCACCCCTCTCAATTTTTCAATGTTTCTTCAATATAACCTTCACCAGGTTGTGGGGTTATTCTCCTCTATTTTTCAATGTGTGACCCTTCACGAGGTTGTCTCGATTTGGGTTTTCCTAAGTATCCTGCGTGCTGTATTAACACAGTTACATTACTATAGTGCACGGCATGGTTTTTCCACACGAAGTTGGTCCTTACACTGAGATGTGTATGGGGAGAAGTACTAGTTTTGTGCACAACGCTTCTCCATCCAAAGAGATTTGTCATGGGTTCCCACCCATGCATTCGTGTTTACATATTTAGCTTACGTTTACCCTTTTTGGGTGCATTTTCATGCTTTCATTGCTAGTATCTACGGTTTGTATTGAATTTTCTACCATGAGATATACACTGTTATTTTTGTATTACAATCTCATCGTATTATTATGATAATGGTGTTTGGATGAAGAATCCCCTCTTCTTTCTTTCATCTGCCTTATATCTTTCTTCATTTCTGTTTTCCTTCATATGTATTCTTCTCGTGTCTCTTGTGTATTCTGAACTTTCCTCTGCTTTTCTGTTGTGTTTCCTTTTTCTGCGCTCATCGCAGCCTGTAGCCCTGTGTTCTGTTAGCTATCCATTTTCAGCCTCATTTCATTCCTGTTCTGGCCTGTGTGTGTGCATTGTGGCAGTCTTTTATGTTTCCTTTTCTCCGATTCTCTGACGTCGTTATTTCTCTTCTTTTCTGTTGTGTATAGAAGGGAGGATGGTTGCTATGTTTTTGTTATCCTTTCTGCTCTGCTTCTCGATTTTGTTCATGTTGCTTTTCTTTTGATGGCTTTACGCTTCTGTTTCTCTGTGTCTCCTCTTTCTCGGTTCTTCTCTTTTCTTTTCTCATTGTTTTTTTATTAAGAAGAAAGGAGGATATGTTGTACCTTGACTCCCATGTTATACTTGCCCTCTCTGTGGAATCTTTATGTGATGTCACCTTACAGAATGTTGGGAGTCAAAGAGCCACAGTTGGCTGGGCTGAGCAGCATGCTGGCTGCTCCTGGTGGGGTCTTGATTGGGTCTTCACTGGATCTTGAATAAATCTACTTGAATCACACTAATCTGCGTGGACTCAAAAACTTGTAGTAATTGAGTCCACGCAGATTAGTGTGATTCAAGTAGATTTATTCAAGATCCAGTGAAGACCCAATCAAGACCCCACCAGGAGCAGCCAGCATGCTGCTCAGCCCAGCCAACTGTGGCTCCTTGACTCCCAACATTCTGTAAGGTGACATCACATAAAGATTCCACAGAGAGAGCAAGTATAACATGGGAGTCAAGGTACAACATATCCTCCTTTCTTCTTAATAAAAAAAAACAATGAGAAAAGAAAAGAGAAGAATCCCATCCTCGTCGCCAAAAACTTGTAGTAATTGAGTCCACGCAGATTAGTGTGATTCAAGTAGATTTATTCAAGATCCAGTGAAGACCCAATCAAGACCCCACCAGGAGCAGCCAGCATGCTGCTCAGCCCAGCCAACTGTGGCTCTTTGACTCCCAACATTCTGTAAGGTGACATCACATAAAGATTCCACAGAGAGGGCAAGTATAACATGGGAGTCAAGGTACAACATAGACCTCCAACCCCGGCTTAACCAAAATATGATCATTATGAACTCTTTATAAACAAACTGGATAGGATTCTCTGGAGTTTGCAGCCCCCGTGTGCCAGGATTTGAACCCTCGCCCACCTCCAGCCATGATACAGGACCTGGTTAAAGTTTGTTGGAGAGAGTAGTCCCTGTTGGGATGGCAGAGGACATTACCTCTAAAATACCGAGTGTACTCTGCCCACCGAATCTAGAGATGGCCGCCGGCCCTGTGGTCATCTCTGTACATTGAAAGGAACTGCTGTCAAATGCTAAATCGGATCCCAGACTGGAAACTGTGGAGCGAAGACACCGGATCTTAAACACTGACCTCCTAAGTGACCAAACTGTGATCTTGGGCAAAAACTTTGTGAACTTGTTTCTCACTGCTCCTTTTTGCCAAGGTCGAGAATATTTGCTTTAAACTAAAAGCTGCTAACAAGTAAGTGTGTGATATCAAAACTGTACTTAAACCCAGCACATATAGCCATAGACCCTTGCTTAAGAAGAACTGAGTTTAATAATTTTACTGGATGTAAAAATCAATGCAAAACATTGTGACTTTTGGAATCCTATTGTATTCTCAATGTAGAGCAACGATAGACTCTGATACTATAAGGTATGTGAAGGTGTTTTATCAGTCATGGACAGTAAGAGACGAGGTTGTCATCATCTATGAGCTATATTCACAAGCGAAAACCACTCTGGGGCCTGCCCTGTGCATATATCATTGGTGCTAATTTCCTTCATTAGCTCTCCTTGAAGTTCTGGAGTAATGATTGATAAACTGAAAGAGGCACAGAAAGAACATAATTTACCCAAGATCAAACAATTTGGTTAAGTAGGTGAACTGAGTTGCAATGCAAACTTGCTAGCTCCAAGGCCTTTCAGCTTTCCCATTAAACCTTATGTGGTGAGGAGACCATGCTGCTTAGCACTGCCTCACCCCAGGTAGTGTCCAAAGTGTGCTGTGGAGTTGACTGGCCATGAGCTTACTTGGGCAAATGCTGGGCTGCATTATAAGTACTAGTATTTTATTGTGTTTAGTTAATACCAATCATTTATATTATAAAGCAAACAAGAATTAGGACAGTCAAATTTGATTTCACTAACTACAAAAATAAATCTGATGTGCTTTTCGAACTTTAAAAGCCAATACAGCCCAGTTTTAGAAGCCCCAGATCCTCTGGCTAAGTGCAAGCTGACCTAATTCACCACACCGAGCCAGGAAATCTGGTGGACCGCAACACACAAACCACCTAAGCATTACTTGAGCATGGTGTGTGCAGGGCAGTGATCAGTCCTATGAGACTACAGGATTATTTGTTGTGTTAGGGAATTCTCAGTTCACCATGGATGGACATACACAAGAAATTCAAACTATATATTTGAAAGAATTTACTAAAAATGAATGCCCAAATCTAGCATTGATTATTAGAATACGTGTAACTATAAAAATAAACATCAGTGGCAACAAAAGTGATTAAAAACAAAATATTAAAAAACAATTGCAACATTGTGATGGAATTCAATGTGATGCATTTAATTACGAACTCCGTCTTTGGTAAGCTACTCATCCCTTCTAGCCCCAAGCTAGACCTTCTTAATACCCAAAGTTCCTTTCTAAGTTTCTTAGATGGCCTCTAGGCCGCATATCCTAGCTGAACAAGACAACTGTTGTCAGTTAGCTACTGCATTTTGAGAAGGTGGCTGTCTGTCACTGTCTGTCTCAGTTCTGTCATTCCCGAGCAGATAAGGAATCAGGACCTGGCTTCAAAGGCCTGATGGCCTTCTCTAAGGATATTTGAAGCACAGCTCGCACGAAGCTCCCAGAAAGAACTGAAGAGGCCTCTCTGCTGAACATATGTCTATTTCAGGTGGTTTGGGATTCTTCTGTGTTGTGTTTTCACTTTATTACTGTTTGAGTGCTGCATTAGTACTTTACACATTGTCTCTAATTTAAACCTGACTGCTTTGTACCAAGTTGCCAAAGGATTAAGCACCACTTTATTTAGGTACTTTTGTGGTTCACCCCAGCAATGGGGGTTGAGGTAATTTACCACTGGCATCCTAGGGTCCAGCCTACTACAAACTGGGTCACATATTACTCTCAGGGTAGCGAGGGAGAGCAGTCATGGATTTCTCAGGGAGATAGTGTTGAAGGGCAGGAGCTCAGAACTCAACAATAAGCCAAAAAACACAATAGCTCAATTTTCAGCCCAGTGCTTGTCTTTTCAGGAAAAGAAAATATGTTTAATAACACAACTACACATTAGACAGAGCTAAATATTACACAATCCAATCTCTGATAAAGAGCATTACTCCTGAGCATGATTCTCTCAGTGGGCACTACACCCTCCTGTACCCATAGCTCTGTACCCGTCGAGGTGACCCTATTCATTGTAATTTCTCAGCAGTCTCTGGCAGAGGCAGAAATTCGGCTCTCTCGCAGATCATGTTCCCCAACGCTCACTTCAATCTTACACATGTGGTTGTTACTGCAGACAGGACCAATTCCAAGACCTCACACTCAGGTCAGTGCATCGCAGTTTCTCTGTCCTGACTGGAGGTGGAAACCTGTGGTACCCACTTGTTTCCTTCACGGTCGAGTGGGAGGTCAAGCTCAGCCTGTGTCCTCAGCAGGCGTGGTTTTCCGGCAGGACTGGCAAATACAGATCAATGGGCTTTGGCATAGAGTTAGGGCACTGTTAGTGCTCTGCACCACCATCTCCTCACAAGCTTGGTTCACCTTGAATAAAACCACTGTGGTGATTAGAAAATGTGTGTTCCTAACAAGGGTTTATTTTTCCCTAGCATTAAACCCTGATCTCATTTTACAAATTATTCCAATATTCTGGATCCACCTGAAAAAGTTAGCACCTATTGTGCTTCCTTGTGGCCTCCATTTAAAAAAAATGTTGTGTTCCATCTTTGGATCAAGGACTGGAGTCATACTTCCAACCAGTAGTGGTACTTCCTTCCACACTCTGGGGGTAATCAGGGACAAAGTCAGAATTGCAGGTTCTACCTTATGTGTGATACCCAGGAACTGGTCTGCACTACAACTTGCTGACTTGACAGGTAGCGAAAAACAAACTCCTGCTCATTGAAGGACGTGGGGAGAGGCAGATGGTGAAAGGAAAAATTGGCTCTTCCTTAGAAGGAACCATATCCCCTTCTCACATCTGTCGGCCAAGTCCTGGAATGGCCTCCCCCTCCCCCTCCACCTCCATACTTCACCCACCATGCAGGAGCTCAGGAAGGACTTAAAGACCTGGCTCTTCAACGAACTCATCTCAACAGCATCTCCCTCCACCCCCAGCACCTGGATACCCTCCGGGATGATAAGCAGCGCTCTACAAATGCTATTTGATTGATTGATTGATTGATTGATTGATTGGGTTCTCTTCCCCCTGGCAAAGTATACCTTTGCCTGGAAGTACCTCGAAATTTCACCTCGATGGTTTCAGATAAAAATGTGAACATATTGACTGACACACCCTCTACACTTGTAAAAGTCCTATTAACTCTGTAGGTCTCTTAGCATCAGCAAGACAAAACAAGGAAAACAACCAGGTGACAAAAGCAACAAGAGCTGCAGGATGATTTAGCTGTACATTTTCAGTCCATTCAGCCTCCATCCAAGATGCCAGGTACACACCATACTACATTTGATAATCCCGCAGCTTTCTTGCCTCCCCATACCTATGACAGGAAGAGAAAATCCAGGGTGAACGACAAAAGTCACTAAAAACTGGTGCTTTACCCTCTAGTTGCTTGGCACAAAGCAGTCAGGCTTAAGTTAGAGGCAAAGTTTAAAGTATTTAGGCAGCACTCAAACAGTAATAAAGTGAAAACATAAGACAAGGAAAACCTCAAACCAATTTAGAAACACTGAGTAAATGTTAATAAATATAATGACACCAAAACAACAGAAATCCAATAAGTAGAACCAGAGATATGAATTTTACAATTTTTAATTAAAAAAAGTGCCAAAAAGGACAACGCACCAACTACAGCTATCTAGCCCTGCTAGACAGGGTCAAAGTAAAAAGTTAAAGCCAACCGTGATGAAGAATCGGTGGGATACAAGGGCCAGGTTTGTCCTGGCAAGGTTACATTCTGACTTAAAAACATTTATGGAGAAAAAGTGTTTGTTGACTGGTCGTGAGTGGAGCAAGCGGGACCGAAAGTGGGGCTGAACAAAGATGGATTGCGGGCTCCCAGTGCAGTCATCTATGAAGATTAGAAAGCTCCATGTGGGCGAAGTCTGAAGACTTTGCCCAGGAAGGCCCCAACGGGTTGCTACTTGGCATCAGTGCCAAGGAAGCCCTCTTCCTTCAGACTTAGAAACGTTTATATGGAAGTCACAACTTCTTCAATGGGGCAAACCAGCAAGCTGAGGCCAACCAGCGATTCGACATTAATGGCTGCAGCGTCGATGTCAGTCCTGGTCTTTAGTGGTTCTCCAGGGAGAAAGTTTTCAAAAAGTTTCTAAAGCCCGCTTCTTGCTGTTTGGTGATATCAGAAGCACACTCTAACACCAGCCAAGGGTCCAGCACTTGGGATGCACCACTCAATGGTTAGAACTCACTCCAACAGAGTCCGGCAGCAGAGTCTAGGGCAGATCCAGTTGGTACTGGTCAGCTGGGCAGTTGCAGGGCAAGGGCGTATGGAAGCTTGTTGTGCTTGTTATGTCCCTGTAGCTCAAACAGAAGGTAAACCAAATGACCTTGGAGTCGCTTCTGGGGTCCTGGTTTCAAGGCAAGCAAGTCCACCCTTCCTTTAGGTCTCAGATAGCAGGGTAGTCCTTCTGATCTTTACAGGTCCAGGCGTGTTCTGAGGAGGGTACGGGGGAGGCCACATTTATGTCCAGTGCCAGTCTGTGGGTAGGGGAAACTCCAGGCTACTCCCTAGCCAATGGGGTAAAAGTTCCCAGGGTTGACCACCACACACTTTTGGAGCACTTCCTGTGTGCTTTACTGTAAACTATCCCACAGATCCATTTTCCACCTAAATACATCATGGCAGAACATTTCTTCCCCTGGTCATAGCTCCCTGTGCTATGATAACGGCATACTCTTCCTTGTGGTCACTCCAAACCAGTTCTGGGGCAGCTCCCCCTCCCACTGGGTTTAGAGCCAAGCTGACTACCAAGACAAAAGTGAGGTAGGCCAGGCAGTAGATACATCTACCAATAAAAGGGTAGGTATCATTTGAAGCTCAGGAAGGGACTAAGCATAGCCCCCTCCACCCCAGGCCATCCTACTCAAGGAAGAAAAACACCTCTCCACACCCACACCTCTACACTTCACTACCTGGGAGCGATCCACATATCACAATAGGGGGGCACTCAGTAGTCAGGTGACACTGGAGATTGGCAGAAAGGCCCCTTTTGGCTTAGTAAGTGTCAAGTCAAGTCAAGAATAACTTTATTGCGGTTCACAAAACCATAAAAGTTGACAGATAAAAACTTTACATTTAATTTTTTTTTAAAACATTCACAGTGGAAGAGATAAAAAAGAAAAGGAAAGACAATTCTTGAGGTTCTACAGGTAAAAAATTCAGTGCTAATAATAAAACATTTAGTACAGCACGCTATTCCCTAGATCAGGCCAAATTTCAGCAATATAGATTTAAATAAGCAGAAAAGTGCATCATTCTTGTTCAGCCTCTAAAGCTCATAGCGCTTTCTAATAGCCATCGACACTTTGATATAATTAGAGACCGCAGAGCAAATAACAGGGGTGGCCAATGTGTGCAAATAATTAAAGCCCTCAATATATGTACAAGGGCGAATCTTCAATAACAATGGGGCTAAAGATTTTCTCCTCGCCTCTTTGTATAAAGTGCAAAATAGAATAAAGTGCATAGTGCTCTGGCTGGCCGAATTGTCATGCGGGCAGGGCATGAGCTTATCAGCCCACCCTGTTTGGCACGGGAAGGCCACTAGAAAGTGCGAGGTGCGTAAGCGAAATCTGGTTAAAAGAAATCTAACCTGAACGTTAGTGGTAAAAGTTAAATAATATTGCTGAAGCACGGGAAAAGAACATGAAGGACCCATCTCCTCCTGTTGCAAATAGCGCATGGCGGCATTAGAGTAGTGTGCCTCTTTGATAATAAATTTTGCTTTCGTGGGAATGCTTTCTGGATTGTCATAAAAATGCCCCAATCCTATCTCTTGGAATTTGTCTCTCACGAATCGAATACATGGAATTGTTAGGGCACTATCCAGGCTAATACAATCTTTGATTACTTCCCTCGAGAACCTCAGTTCTTCGGTCAGCCAAATAAGAGCCCATAAGAGCAAAGGGGCGCTATCTATACGGTCCTCTATAAACTCTAACCCCAATTCTTTATGACAGAAGAGTGTGGGGGCACTAATCTGAATCATTAATAGTCTTTTAATGATTTTATTTTCCAGAACTTGTAAATAGCGACTTTTGTGGTGTCCCCACACCCCTGCCCCGTATGTTGCAACAGACAAACATTAAGCTTTGTAAAGGGTAAATATTTCTCTCTCCTGCTTATGACCTAATTTGCATGCAAAGCAAAATAGCCCCTCCACAGCCCTCTTTGTGTGATGTACCCTTGCTGTAATAAGTGGTTCCCAGTTCATCTTATTATTAAATAGGTTCCCCAGATAACTGAAATTATTCAGCTTTTCTAATATTTTTCCCCTTACAGCAAAGGTCCTTGTTTTTGTCGATTTAGGGCCACACACCATTGTATATGATTTAATAAAATTAACTTTTAAGTCAAGCGACGACATAAATTCAGTAAAAGCGCTAAGTGATTTTTGGAGGCTATTTGCTGTCAATGCCATTCGCACTGTGTCGTCTGCATGTGATAATAGTGGGACAGGGTTACCACCAATTCGAGGAAAATCAATGTCCTTGCCTAATAAATAAGCCTCTAACCCGTTTGTGTAAATTAAAAGGAGGAAGGGGGCCAAAATGCAGCCTTGCCGTACACCTTCTGTGGACATGATCGGCTTGGTCTTTTCACCATGGGTGCCATATCCTATAACAACTGAAGTATTAGAATGTAACCTACGAAGGAGGGATATCAGTGCTTCTTCTACACCCATTCTTCCCATCATGTCCCACAATTTATCCCTATCAACCATGTCAAAAGCACTGGACAAGTCCATGAAGGCCAGGTGAATAGAGCCCTTCCTGGCCTTCATGTACTTGCTGACAATTAGGGACAAATTGAGACATTGCTTGGTAGTGCCCAATCCCCTCCCAAAACCATATTGTAATTTAGACATGACACCCGTATCGGACGCCCAGGCCTCTAATCGGGCAAGGAGTACTCTCCCCAGAACCTTTACTGTAGCATCAATAAGGGAAATTGGTCGGTAACATGCCGGGTCACTCCTATTGCCCTTTTTAAAAATGGGGACCGCGATAGCCTCCTTCCAGGTCGCTGGCACAGGGCCAAAAACTGCAGTCTTAAAAACATTTGTCAATAGAGGTGCCCACAGGTAAGGATTCCTTTTAAACAAATCAAGTAGGACCCCATCAGGACCTGGGGCTTTCAGACAAATTCCCTGCTCTAACGCCTCCTCAACCTCAGATACTGTGATGGAAGAACTTAGGTGGGAGGCTGCAATTAAGTCTACGGGCAAATCCCCTATGTTCTCCTCTAGATGCTTGGACTGTGGATTAAATATGGCCGTCAAGTGACCTTCCCAGGCATCCCCCAGGATCAGGGAGCCCATCTGTGTCACTTCTTCCGTGAATAGCGGTTGGTTAATAACATTCCAGAAGCTTTTAGAGTCTTTGAGGGAGCTTTCTCTCTCCAAGTCTTCCCATGCCTGTCTCCTCAATACTTCTTTTCTTTTCCCAATAATAATTTTGTAAATTTGCCTTGCGTTTTTAATTAAATTTCTGTCTCTAGGTGTAGCGTGAAGTGCCGTTTTGGGAAGTGTCATTTTGAAGATAGTAACATAAAATATGACTTAACCATTAAGTTGGATTTTAAATTACTATTAAAATGATTTTTGACCCATTTTTATAGCTGCTCCCAAACTGAGACTAAGCACTACAAGTTGTTATAGTCCAGCCCAGTGTTTCCTATAGGAGAGCCATCCTTGCCACATTGAAAAACAACTCTGGAGGTCTCTTACTATCAGGGCATGTAAAACATTAAAAATACATGCCCTATGTTTTAAATGCAATGCACCCTGCTGTAAGGGCATTTAGGGCAAGACTTAAGTTTGACTTAAAAGCATTAAAAAAGAAGGTTTAGGCCTGCTAAAAGGTTTGTTTTGCCAGGTCGAAATGGCAGTTTAAAACTGCCCACTCGGGTTGCAGTAGCAGGTTTGGAGAGATGTTTGACAGCGCAACTTTAGTGGATGGCAGAATGAGAGCTGTGGCATTTAATTTACAGGCCCTGAGTAACATGTAGTAACGTATACTATACTATAAGTACATTAAATATTCTAATTTGGTATATGCAAAATTACCCAGTTTGAAAGGGAGAGCACAAACTCTTTACCACTGGTTAGCAGGAGTAAAGTGCTCAGAGTCCTATGGCCTTCAGCAATAATCTAGGGGAATACCACGCAAAAGATGGTTATTTCCTACAACATGGTTTTTTTACTTATTTTTGCTAAGTGTCTTTTAAAATAAATTTGCAAACATTTGTACTCCACCTTTGCATGGTGGCATTTTTACTTTTTATTACTTTTAGACTTTTGATGTCTATTTCATAAGCTTGCAAAAAGAGTAATAAAAACTGTGGTATTGTCAAGACCAGACCTGCTGGCTTTGCCGTTACTTGTTTAATAAGTGATTTAGAAATCATAGAGATGACAAATATGTCTCTGTTCTTGGTGCCCTGTTAAAGGCCATCTTATGTCATCTCACCTTTATAATGGTAACATGACGTTAGAGAATCTTCAGCTAATTTAGATCTGGTCAGTTCTTGCCGATCCATGGCTAACTTCAGTTAATGCAAGAGGTAAGGTTCATTTGACTCTGAGCTTTGCTTCTGAGTTGGCCATGAAGATGAGCATTGGGGCCAGTGGTTTAGACAAAAAGTGTCCATCTTTTTTCAGGATTCAGTTTTCTATTACCAGTCGCCATTTGGGTTTTGCATCTTATAGTGACTCTCTGCTTGCAACAAAAAGGACAATGTTCTAACATTCAAATGCTTTTCACAATTTGAGAGATGCCCTAAAAACAGCACATATGCCTCTTTTTTACTCACTCCACCATTGTTATTTATCTCTTTAGTTAGTTATTTCTTTACAAATGTTACAAAGCGCTGGTAAGACCAAAGGACACTCTGTAAGACATACAACCGTGGTGTCCTCTTGGTGGCCCAGGAATGATGTTCCCTCTAAATAGCGAAGCCACAATATCAAGGATAGTAAATACCGAAGACAGAATATTGACAGTATAATTATATTGAGAAAAGAAATATCATTGGTAAGGATATTGTTTTTCCATTTTATACAATAATTTCGGACTTTTAAATATCTAATACTTAAATATTGTAGTATATTAGTATTGTTTTTAAGTGTTTTAATGTATTATTTATAGTAAATGTTTTATTGTTTGTTTGAATGATACATGTGTGTATATATTTTTAAAAACATTTGTTATAGTGTGCTAGGTATTGTAGGTAAGTAGGTAAGGTATTGTAAGGTAGGTCGTGTATTAAATATAATTAGAGGTTGTTTTCAAAAAATTAAAAAATTGATTCATTTTAGTTTTATTAATTGTTTATTAATCCTTTTGTTATTTATAATTGAGTATTGGATGGGCAATTTATTTATTTCATTAAAAAATAGATTTAATTTGTAATTATTTTTTACGTATAAATTGTAATTGTTTTACTGTTATGTAAATTTGTTATTTATTGGCTGGGTTTTTGCAGGGACTTTGGGTGGACATTGTATTATACTTTAAATTCATTTATTTGATATTTCTAATTTTTAAAATTGAATTATTTTTTTAATTACTTACTGTTATTTTTTTATATTAGTTTGGGGCTTTGGTTAGTGAAATATATGACATTTTATTTTTCAAGTGTTTATTTTATAATTTTTAAATTGTAATTATATTGTTTATAGATTGGGATTTATAGGGTTTTGTATAGGTAGAATATTACATTTTAAATTGTATTTACATTTTTAAACTTTGGTTTTGTAATTTTATTTAGTTTGTGTTTTATTATTTTTTGAAGTTATGTATGTTATTATTTTAGTTGGGTTGTTGAGTTTTAGAGTGTTTTTGGGTACTGTTATGAAGTGCATGATTACATTGTTAAAATTTATAATTGTCATTTTTAAAATTCAAATATGTCATTTCTTATGTTTTACAGTGGTTTATGAATGGGTTTTGTATAACCCTGGGCATAATACTTTGCTACGCTCACGGAGCATTCAAAGTTTGTGTTACTACGCACTATGCAACTTGCACGTAGCAAAGTAAAAAAACTCTGCTAATCAACGTAGCAGCAGTATATTAAACACATACAAATGCTTTGTTAAAGCAATTTTCTATGCTAAAAAGCATATAACAAATTCACAAAAGTGAACTTTGACAATGAAAACATCAAGCAATGAGAGAGGTGATGATTTTGGGTTCCCCCTAACCTAGGGGAGGACCAAGCAGATGCCTTGAACACAAAAAGCATATCATGTGAACGATTCAGTGGTGGTCCCTTCCTCCTAGGACCACCCCAAGCACAGTTATGGGCAAAAATACAATCCCAACCAAAGGCCCTGCAAAGCATTATGGGACGAGATTAGCAGTGGGCAGTGAATATTATAGTGTCCAATATCAAAATAATTCTACAAAGAGCTGCAGTTCAACTAGTCGTTACTAGATGTCCGTCACGAGTCAAATGCAAAAGCATTGAAATTATTAATACATCAAGCTGCAGTTCCACTAGTCGTTACTAGATGTCCCTCACGAGTCAAATGCAAAAGCATTGAAACCCTTTCATGAAGCTTTTGCATTTGACTCGTGAGGGACATCTAGTAACGACTAGTGGAACTGCAGCTCTTTGTAGAATTATTTTGATATTGGATACTATAATATTCACTGCCCACTGCTAACCTTGTCCCATAATGCTTTGCAGGGCCTTTGGTTGGGATTGTATTTTTGCCAATAACTGTGCTTGGGGTGGTCCTAAGAGGATGGGACCACCACTGAATCGTTCAAAAGATGTGCTTTTTGTTTTCAAGGCATCTGCTTGGTTCTCTCCCTAGGTTAGGGAGGATACCAAAATCATCACCTCTCTCACTGCTTGTTAATTTATTGATTTCACTTTTGTGAAATGCTATATGCATTTTAGCATATAAAGACAGAGATACTTCTTTTATCTTAACTTGCACTGTGCAAGATGTCTTTGGCAATTATTGTACAGTGCAGTCAAGCACACAGCTATGCAATTTGCATAGCTACGTGTAGTTCAAAATGTACTTCACGTAGCTATGTGAAGTGCTACTATGCAAACTACGCCCAGGGTTAGTTTTGTATTGTTTTAATAATTAACTTTTATGGTGCAGGGATGAGTATTGCATCAGGCTACTGATTAGTTTTCAGGATGCCTGTTTGGGTTTTGCACAAGGTTACTGATTTGTTTTAAGGGTGCATGGATGATTGTTGCACAAAGGTACTTGAATAGATTTTAGGGCACTAGTATGGGTATTACACTGGGTTATTGGCTAGTTATTAGGGTGCAGGAATGAGTGTTGCACTGTGTTACTGATTAGTCTTTAGGGCTCCTATGTGGGTTCTGCACTGACTTACTGATTAGTTGTGAGGGTGGAGGGATGGGTGATGAACTGAGTTACTGATTAGATTCGGGGGGCAGGGATGAGTTTTACACCGTTTTCTTAATTGGTTTCTCGGGTGAAGGGATGGGCATTGAATATTGGTATTAGGGAGTTTTTAGGACTCAAGGTTTGGTAGAGAATAGTGGTAGTGTGGAGTTTTTAGGTTCATAGATGGATAGAGGTAGGGCTAGTAAGAAGTTTTTAGGGCTCAGGGATGTGTAGAGAATAGTGGTAGCAAGGAGTTTTATGACATAAGGATGAGTTTTGTTTTAGGGGTGCCAGTGGAGGAATAATTATTTTAATATGTATTATTCTATATATATTACTATTTAATGGATTATTTCCTCACAGACAATGATGTTTCCCCACTAAATATGTGTTAATTTTATGAATTATGTATTTTTAAAAATATTTTTTGTATATTTTTATTAAATTACATTTTAATTTTAATATTTAAGTAAAATTGTGGCTAAAATTATAATATATAGAGATATATTTTTTATATTTTATGTAACATATTTATGTATATATATATTTTTTTAATGGATTTTCTGCATTAATTATATTATTATTTCGTTTAGAATTTTATATCAATACATTTTATTGATATGTTAGTAAAATTCAAAAGTTTCAAATACATTTTAATTGAATATATTTAGGGCCTCATTATGAGTTTGGCGGTCCGGTGGTCCGACCACCCTATTACAAGTAGGGTGGTCGGACCGCCATTAGACCGTTGCTGCGGCCAGGGATTCGCGATGCCTGGCTTTCTTGCAGTGGTCTGAGGCCCCTAATATGCTGGTGGTGCAGCTGCAGCACCACCAAGCATTTTAGGAATTTCCTCATCGCCACAGTTTTCATGGCGGTGAGCCCACCATGAAAAGTGTGGCGGTGAGTGAACAAAGGGCCTCTGTGCCAGGAGATGCAAGCAGGGGGGCACATGCTGTGCCCCCCTGTATGCATGTACCCCCAGTTCCTGCAGGGCATGGACTTGACAGTCCATGCCCTGCAGGAACTACCGTTGACGCTCCTACTGCGGTGCCTTTTTCATAGTCACCGTAGTCTGACTGCCAAAGAACCTCACGCCAGAGACAAAAAGTCGTAATCTGGAGGGCGGTTTCTTATGGCTTTGGCGGTCGCAACGTGTCCGCCCCGCTCCAAGACCGCCAAATTCATAATAAGCCCCTTAATATTTTAGAAATATATCTTTTTTAAGTCTTTATTTTGGGTTTCGATATCCTGGTTACATTTCTATGTTATTTTGAAAAGTCTATATTGAAATCTATATTTTGGGTTTCAATATGTTTATACTTTAGTTATTTTTAGTATACCATTATTTTGGTCTTTTTAGTTATAAGTATTGGGTTGTCGGTGTCATGGGTGTCAATATTGTGGTATCAATATTTGCATACCGCGGTATTTGTAGACTCTGTACTTTGTAATACAAGCCTCGGGATTGAGACAGAGAATTCTATTACAGGACCGGAGGCTTCGTATTATGCTTCTCTTTCTATTTATTGCCACACACAGCAGCCAATGAAAAACTTTGTTATGAAAAATAAACTACATTTCCCATGATGCTCATGGTATACATCATATCCTGTATAGCCCCATAAGAGCCACCATCACCGGAACTCGTCCTCTTTCTTTGCTGCTCACGCAGTAAGTTAAGTGCATCTTAAGCTCTCTCACTATTGAGCTCTGTATGTTGCATTAGAGCATGTATTTTACTTAATTAAGCTTGCGCAGCTTTATTTCATGTGTACGCGCTTACCGCGTTGTGTATTGGAGTGTTTATTCACTCGCGCGACCTCCTGCCGGCTTGCGGCATCATATTGTCAGCGGAGGTGCGCGCTGTGTTCAGGACGCTAGAAAGCATCTTTTAAATCTCCCGCCTTTAAGCGGAGATTAGCGCGATCAGCGGCGATACCATTTGCCAGTTCGATCGCATGCTGAGTACCGCTCCGCCTACGGCGGTGATATCTCACTTGCATGTAAGCGCAGAGGCTCCCCTCATAGGCCGTGTGCGCTAGGAGCCCCCCCTTTTTATTTTCTTTGTGTTTCTACGTGCGTAGCCCAATTGGGTTATTTCTAGTAGGATTTGGGCTACGCACGTCGCTACGATCCGTTTTTAGTTCATTTCAATGCTTTTTCCCTGCTTTCTCCACCGAGCAGCATTCCTTACGCCTGGCTGGCTGTAATTAGTGTTTTGGGCCCGGAGGCAGCACACCTCCGTGAAACAAACCTGCTCTTGGCTCCTCTTACGCCCTGTGGGCTGCAACAACCAGAATACAGCTTTTGCTGAGGGACTAGGTACCAAATTGAAAATTGTGCTGTGGGTTGGTCCCCCCCCTATACTCCTCGCTGTTTGTTTGCCTCAGGTGCAGATTATATCTAATTGAGCTTGGTCCCACAATGGAAGAGTGGGTGCATTATAACGAGGATGAAGTTTTCTATGAAGAGGAAGTTACTAATCCTTCTCTAGAGGACAACATTGTTGAGGCCCTGGACGCTTCTGTCCAGGAGTCGGTCAACAAGGCCCTGGAGAAGGCAGTTCCGGGAACTGTGCAACAGGCTCTAGCTACTGCCTTGAAGCCGATCACTAAACAACTTGAACAATTTGCTAAACGTCATGGGTTCACTGCACCCACAGTCAATCCCACTGACGCTTCCCAACCTAAGTCCTGGCCTCACTCCGCCTCATATTCCTCACTTCCTCACCCTGACGCGGACAAGGCTAAAGCTAGGGACACTGACACTGACCCTGATACTACGGGCTCTGACACCCCGGACACGTCTCCTCCCAAGAAAAGAATGAAGAAGTCAAAGAATACGGAGGTACCCATAGCTACTCCTTTTACTTTTAATCCAGCAGAAATAGTTCACCCCAGATCGTCTGACTGGTTACCTGCTCCCGAGGTTGCTGCGTACTTGCATGACAACCTGCGTAAAAGTTTTGACAAGGAGGTGCTCAACCGCCTCCGGTCAGAATGCCCTAGACCGGATGTTTCCGATAAGGTAGCAGAGACCCCGGATATTGATTCTAGTCTCCTGACATTCTTAAAAAAGTTCACCAAAGACCCCAAAAAGGGTATTGATCGCGCCTGGCGTGGCTGCCAAGATAAACTGTTAGACGTGGTAGGCCCTCTAGCCAAGGTATTGGAGATGGCGTTACAGGCGCAGGAATCCGGGACTGCAATCGATCCCCATGTCCTCGCCGGATGGACCCAGCGGGCTATATGCCTCTTGGGCAATGCTAACTGTGCCATTTCTACGGAAAGGCGCAAATCTATCCTGATGCGAATGGACTCCAATCTCACGGAGTTGGCGGCGGCGGAACCTGGTCCTCTTGCGGACGGGAACCTGTTCGGAGACTGCTTTGTCAAGGACGTAGCCAAGTACGTGGGCACCTTCACAACTCTAGATAAGGCGCAGTCAGGCATAAAAAGAGTTTTTCAGACTGGTGTTTTCAACAGGGCCGGACGAGGCCGAGGACGCTCGTTTGGCCGACAATTCTCCCAAGGTCCTCAGAGAGGTGACTTCGGTCGTGGCAGGGGAGAGTGGGATTCCACCCATGGCGGCACTTTCTACCCCACCAGGCAGCGCTTTAACAAAAGGCGTTTCAACAGAGGATACTACCGGGGAAACTTCCAGACTACCGAATCCTCAGGTGAGTGCTCCAGACCTATTTCTGTTACCTCTAGGAGGGCGTATTCTATTCTTTTATCACAATTGGGCTCAACTGTCGCAAGATGCTTGGATACTGCAGACAGTTCAGGGTTTCCATCTAGATTTCTTTCAGACCCCCGTCCAGGTCAAGCTACCCAGACAGCTTTCTTTTTCCAGACTAGAGTGCGATTTTATAGATTCCGAAATTGAAGACTTGCTGCAGAAACACGCGATAGCATATTGCAACGAGGGCCCTCACGGCTTCTGCAGCAATATTTTTCTGGAACAGAAGAAAGGCGGAGGTTACAGGTTGGTACTGAATTTGAAAGACTTCAATCAATTTTTGACTTACAAACACTTCAAGATGGAGGGCATCCATCTATTGGCGGATCTCCTCAAACAAGGGGACTGGCTGGTCTGATTGGACCTGAAGGACGCCTATCTATCTATTCCCATTTTTCTTCCCCATCGTCGTTTCCTCAAATTTCAATGGCGGAACAGATGGTACCATTATTTGGTCCTTCCTTTCGGACTTTCCTCGGCTCCTTGGTGCTTCTCCAAGACACTGAAACCAGTGGTAGCTTACCTCAGGGAACAGGGGATTCGCATGATAGTTTATCTAGACGACATTCTTATCATGGCGCAATCTCCTACTCTGGCAGCTCAACATTTACGCATGACCATTGCTACTTTGCAAAACCTGGGTTTCGTGATCAACGAACCAAAGTCAGTTCTGTCCCCTTCCCAGACGATAGATTTCCTGGGCTTTGTCATAAATTCTCAGGAGGCTCAGCTGAGTCTGCCACGCTCCAAACTTCGGGATATCAAAAAGGAGCTTCGATCCCTGTTATCCAAACAGATGGTCTCACTAAGGGTGCTTGCCAGAATGGTGGGCCTTCTAGCGTCGTCCATTCAAGCAATTTTCCCTGGACCCTTGCATTATCGGGCACTTCAGAGGCTCAAGATTCAACACCTGCAGAAGGGTCTCTCCTACACCGATCTAGTTCCCCTTTCCCGGGACGTACGGGAGGAAATTCAGTGGTGGCTTGCCCACGTAGAGGCATGGAACGGCAGGGCCATTTTCGGTTCTCTGCCGGAGGTCATCATAGAGTCCGATGCCAGCCGTTGGGGCTGGGGTGCGCGCTGCGGAAATATTTCCACAGGAGGGCGTTGGTCCTTAGGAGAGCTAGATCTCCACATAAATTGTCTAGAACTGCTGGCGGGATCGTTTGCGATCCGGACGCTGTCACCCAAACAAGTATCGTGTTGCATCCTCTTGCGGATGGACAACATATCGGCGGTTCAGTACATCAACAAGTTGGGGGGCACGAGGTCGTCCCTGTTGGTAGAAATAGCGAAGGACTTTTGGCATTTTTGCCTCAATCATCAGATCTCGGTCATAGCCGAGTACATTCCGGAGCAAATCCAATGTAGTAGCGGACTGGAACTCCAGACACCTCAAGGATTACAGCGATTGGCAATTACACTCACAGATGGTGCAATGGCTACAGGCAATCTGGGGACATTGCGAGATAGATCTATTTGCCTCCAGACTGAATCGTCAGATGATCAAGTTCTTCAGCTGGAGGCCGGATCCGTTGGCTCTGGCGACGGATGCCTTTTCACAGGATTGGGCACAGAATCTGAGTTATGCCTTCCCTCCTTTCATCCTAATTCCCCGAGTGTTCACACAGATAATGCGCCAGAAGGCAGAGGTGATATTGGTGACTCCACTGTGGAAGTCGCAACCCTGGTTCCCACTACTATTGGAGTCGAGTTGCGACTTTCCCAGGAGGATTCCGTGGTCTTCAACATTGCTCCAGGGCCCTCACGGAGAATTGCACCCGATGATAATATTGGGGCTGTTGTCCCTGATGGCCTGGAGACTTTCCGGCAACGTTGGCACATGCCAGGATTTTTGGAACAAGCTTCAGACTTTATCAACCAGGCTTGGGCCCCTTCCACCAGAAAACGATATTCTTCAGCCTGGAAAGGCTGGGTTCGTTGGTGCGTGGAACAACACGTGGATCCCGTGGGGGCAGGATTACCCCATGTTGTAAATTTTTTGTCCAAAAAAGCTTCTGATGGTTTGGCATATCGTTCTATCAATAATTTCCGTTCAGCCATTTCAGCGGGTCATGCTCAACTGGAGGGCAAACCGATAGGGATGCATCCATTAGTTTGCAAACTCTTGAAGGGTATTAGAGTGGCTAATCCGCCCAAGCCAAAGAATTCCTCTTTGTGGGATGTGTCGCTAGTTCTTTCCTTGTTCAATACATGGCCCAGCAATGACATGCTGACAAGGAAACACCTCTCCTCCAAATTGGCCATGTTATTATGTTTGGCAGCGTGTCGACGCTCATCGGATATCAAAGCTCTGGATCTTACAGGTAGAGTGTTTACTCCGGAAGGAGTTTCTTTTAACATTACTTCCAGAACAAAGACAATGTCACGTAATGTGGAATATCATGCTTTCCCTAGCAATGCCAAGCTTTGCATTGTTCAATGCCTTAAAACGTACGAGGAATGTACCAGGTCTCTTAGGCCTGATGGTGTGGTGCAATTATTAATTGCTTTACAGAAACCCTTCAAACCTGTCACTGCGGCTACTATAGCCAGATGGTTAAAATCTGTTATGCAAGAAGCAGGTATTAATACTCAAGTATTTGGGGCACATTCTATTCGAGGCGCCATGGCCTCTAAGACGTTCATGTTGGGTTCTACTGTACAGGATATCATGCATTCTGCAGATTGGTCCTCTGAATCAACATTTAAACAGTTTTATTATAAACCGGTGGGTGATATATCCTCTGTGGTTTTTAATCAGCGTTAAACTAGCATAATACTGAAGCCTCCGGTCCTGTAATAGAATATAAAATTGGCTAGCATTCGCGCCAAGAATTTTCAATTCTATTAAGGACACGGAGGCGAGGATTATCCCACCCGATTATATTACAGTGTTGTAATTAATACCCACCCGTTGTATATGTATTCTGATTTTACAGAAGTTACGGGTTGTTTTATCTCTCATTTTTTCAGGATCTGAGAAGAAGACGGATTAAGTGTAATCCTGGTTAAAGAGGACGTACTTCCCAGCTGGACTGGTTCTTCCACGTTGGAGGATTTTGTTGGACTTAAGTTATTATGTTGGACTTTTATTGTTCGAAGCAAAGAAAGAGGACGAGTTCCGGTGATGGTGGCTCTTATGGGGCTATACAGGATATGATGTATACCATGAGCATCATGGGAAATGTAGTTTATTTTTCATAACAAAGTTTTTCATTGGCTGCTGTGTGTGGCAATAAATAGAAAGAGAAGCATAATCCTCGCCTCCGTGTCCTTAATAGAATTGAAAATTCTTGGCGCGAATGCTAGCCAATTTTAT